>CATIWR010264176.1:0-96693 GCA_949677035.1 Omphalea diandra | reverse complement strand
GTTTTTTCTATATTTTGTTTTTATTATTTTTTATAATATTTTTATATTAAAATATATATATATATATATATATATATATATATATATATATATATATATATATATATATATATATATATATTCTTATAGTTATAGTTTAATTAATTAAAATTGTTGTTCTTTTCTTCCTTACATCTTACTATAAAAGGTGTTTCTAATTTATCTATCATATTATTTTCAATACGCTTTCAATCTAGAACTTTTGATGTGACCCTTATTATCGTACACATATAATTCATGAGAATTGACATACAAATTACAAATTATTTTGATTAGTCCTCTTAATTGATTCCTTAAGTTTAGGTCGTCCAATATTATTTTTGCTTCAACTCCCATATAATTCTTGTGTGAAAATTTATTAACTTTTTATCAAAGTAACTTTTATTAAAACCAATTATCTATCTTAAATTGTATAGAAAATTTGGATCTTTTGGTGTGTTGAGGTTATTTATTTTTAGTGCTTAGACTTAGATTATATTCTTTGATTGACTAGACCTAGTTTATATTTAGAGTTCAGGTGAGTGGTAATTATAATACATGATATATGCTTTGTCACTCTTTTTTAAATTACTTAGTATGAAAATATTTATAGATTTGACAATAACTTGTTAAATATGTTTTTATAAATGCTCTTTAATACAAATCTTAAACAATTGATTTTATCGCTTATTTAAATTATTTATAAATTATTGGATAAAGGGTTTATTAAATACTCTGTGCATTTCGAGCTTATAAGTTTTGAAAACAAGCCTTTAAATTATTTGAAATTTCATATTATATTCTAATCCTGTAGTTTGATTTTGTGAAAATAAATACTTGGGATATATTTGATTTAAATTGTCAATTCCAAGGTATTTGGACTTTGGATTATTAATATCCGATTTTGAGTATTGTTATTTATAATATTGATTTTGATATCTGAAATTCTGTCATTCAAATTTTGATTTAAAATCTGATGATTGTTTGAATGAGTTTGGATTTTTAATTGATATTTAGTATCCAATTATATATATATATATATATATATATATATATATATATATATATATATATATATATATATATATATCTGTTATCGAGGTCTCGTCGTGTGGAACATTTGAGCATTTGGTGATATAGACTATCATTACCCTGAAATAATATATTGAAATGATTTGTTTTGAAATGTTTTATTAGTTTAAATAAATTAAATATTGATTTGAGACTTTATTAGTTTGATTGTTTAAATTAATTTCTTTAATTGTTTGTAACGTTAGCATGTTTCGAAATACAAAACTATTGTGAAATTATTTGAGCTGCTGCCTATTTTTATTCCTTTGTGTGCTATAATTATCATTCACTGAGTGTTCGCTCAATCCACGTCTACTCTATTTTTTTTTTCAGATCATTCAATATTTGTAATTGGTCCAAGCCTTAGTCTACTCCTCCTTGGAGGCTATGCCCAAACTTTATTTCTTTTCGTCGAGCTAACTTTTGTTATAGTCATTTGGATAATTTTATTTGATTTTATTCAATAGAGACTCCACAATTTATTTTTGAGATTCTTTTATTTTAATATTATTTGTTCAAATTTATTATTGAACATTCAAAGACTATATTATTCAAGTTAATAATTATTGATTATTTTCTTTTTTCTTTAGAATTATATTTTTGTCTAGGCTTGCATAAATTAAAGTAATATTAATTTATGTGTCGATCATAATCATAAATTGGGTCGTGACAATATATATTCACAACTCTTAAGGCATTAACTCATTTCATAAATAATCAATTGTCTATGGAGGATAATACCAATCATATCATTACATTAACCGTATCATTATTACATTCTTCCTTCCACATATCATGACATCATTTACTAATTATCAATCAATTTATGTAAACTCCAATCTCATTAACATAAAACATACGTATAATGCAGACAATCATGTTATGACATAATCATAAAAATATTTTAGTGTTGTGGTACATTGAAACACAAATTATACTTAGAATTCCATGAATGCAAGCATAACTATATGCTCATCAACTTTTTATATTGTTGGCCCTAGGTAAGGAGAGCAACTCAAGAAGGGAGGAGGGTGAATTAGATTCTAAATAAAAGTTGAAAGCTGTGAGGGAGAAGGAGAAATTAAACACATAAATTTATAGTGATTTGATGACTTGCCTGCATCAATTCCCTAAGCAATTACTTAGGCTTTTTCACTATTCTTTTTCTAGACTCAAAAATAATTTTTCATTTTGCAGACTAAGGAAGAACAATTACACTTCTCACTTTTGGTAAAGGAATAAGAGAGACAATCCATCTTTTCTTATTTTTCAACCTCTTCATATTTTTCAATGTACAATACCAACCTTAATTACTTAATAAAGGAGAGGTCCTTAGTAAGTTTCTAAGCCTCTAAATATGCAACAAATACAATTAGTGCTTAAGGAAAATTCACTCTCACTAACTTGGAGGACTTTTTCAAAAAGTAACACCAAAAGCCGTGCACAAATTAATGTAGGCTTTTTCAAGATATTTTTTTTTATCCAATCTTCAAATGGATCCCTTTTATGTGAAAACATTATAAAATAACCAGTAAAGATAAATGGAATAGTTTTGATAGCTTTATAAAAAACTAGCCGTTAGACCTATCAATGCCCATTGAATCATTTTCATAATCATTAAATTTTTTATGTTCATTTCCAATGCCTATTGAACTTTTGCCACACTTGTTATGTTCTTCAAGCACATCCCATTTAACTTCTCCCACATTTGTTGAATACCCACCATAGTTATTGGCATTTTCATCCACCACCATTGGCTTATATAAATTGTTTAAGGTGCTTCTGAAGGACTTTTTCAACTTTTATTGAATCTACTCAATGCCCGTTATGATTTTCTCCATGATCATTAGGGACTCCTTCATTAGTGATAAAAAAAAGATGAGGAAGACTTTATCCACGCTTATTGTCTACCTTCAATGCTCATTATTTTTCTTCCACGCTCATTGAATTTCTTCTACAATCATTAGACCTTTTATCTTTCTCTTCTTATTTTTGTCTTGGCACCAAATACCTTAAGCATTCCTAAGTCCTATGGCTTAAGATGTGTTGCCTCCATCTTTAAAAACATATTAATGGATCAAATAAAATGTCCCAATGCTTAGGTAGGCAATTCTTTAAGCATCTTTCCCTTGATGCTTTAACGTGTCTTCTAAAGCATTATTGCTTGAGGTATGCCTTCAGCTTCTCATTTGGGTGTTAACCTTTAACAAAAGCTACAAGCACAAACACTCAATCATATGGTTAAAACTTCATTTGATTTTGGGATCATTCAGAATAATCTATACAAAGGAGTAACCTTGGGGTCAATAATCTCTCCCTACAATCTTTCTCTTTTTGAATGATGTCAAAATCAAGATGCTTAATAAAAAACGAAGGCATTTTATCAATATTTTAAAAATCATCCCCCCTTTTTGTCATCATGATAAAAGGCAGTGGAAGAAGAAAAATAGATAAAAAGATATAAAAGGAAAAATTTGCAAAGTATTAGATGCAAATCTAAAACTACAAAATGGTACCAATTGTTGATTTAAAATAACACAAAACTATAAGACAAATGATAGCACTTATTGGTTAAAAACTTAAACTGCAAGTGTCCAAAAGTACAAAATACCATTTGTTTAATAGATTATGAAATAAAAGACACCAATTTATTAAATTAAAATTATTTGACCCTTTAACTTCTAAAAATACAAATATCAAAAGATACCAAATGCTAAAAAAATGAGATATTTTAAAAAAAATCCAAAATTACAAAATAAATATCCCTCTTTCTCTTTGCACTCTAAAATAGGTTTAAAATTATTCTCCTCCTTAATCAAATCTCTCCCTATCCTTGAGGCCAATAAGGACATGTTCACAAAAAAATAAACTAAAACTATACAGGTTTTTAGCAAGAGAATGGAGCAAAGGATTTATGATAAAATATGCTTAGATTTATGCAAACACAAAAGGCATAACAACTTTTTTAGAATTTATGCATACAAATCCAAATTAAGCAAAAATGGGGTAAGCGATACGTTACACTTTATATATGGCTTGATGCCAATTATCTCTTAAAGCTCCTATTCCTTCTTCGAAATTATTTCTTTCACCTATGGGTGCTCCATTTTAAGCATTAGGTGAATGAGTCCTAACTTACAAATCAAACTTTCTTTGGTACCTATTTTCTTTTGTACTTTTAAGGGTTAGGAACAAGATTTTCAAAGTCTTGCATAGCAAAAGTATGCCTTATGACTAAAATTTTTGCAATAAAAGCATTACCAAGCAAAATGCCCTTCTAAGTCCGTTAATGTAGAGGTCATGAATTGACTTCCTATTAGATTTGGACTTAGGAATAGGAGGAAAATGTGCATTCCTATTAGGCTTTTATTTAAAAGACTTATACATAAAGGCATGATTAGCCTAAGCCTTTGTGCATGTGTGTGTGAACATTTAACACTATGCACATGTGCTTTGAAGGAAACTTTTACAAATTTAAGCTCCATTTATTTCTTGAAAAATATTTTTATGGAAAACAAATCACTTCTTATTTTGAAAATGGAAAGTCATTTTTCAAACTTTGACATACTTATCAAAAATTAAAAATAAATCATATAAAAACATGTATTTACTATTATTGATCATTTTTAACTATCAATACCATGATCAATCATCGTTGACCGAAAATGATCATTAGAGATGAGAAAGACCCAAAAAAATTTTCATTTTCAATGTATTATTTTCATATTTTTAATAATAAATAATACAAATGTACAATATTTATGGTTTAAATTTTATTATAATCTTATAAAATCAAAAGAAAATTAATATTTTTTCTAGTATAATCCAAGTCCCTTGAGTGAGCTAGACATTAGAGAAGAAGGCAAGAATATGGATAAACTACAAGGCATGAGAAATGAAATAAATCAAGATCCACCTTTTCCAACTCCTAGTAAAGAGCAAACTTAGCTAGATAAGGATTGGATTTTCAAGAAAGATCACCTAAGAGATCTTGTCGTCGGTGATTCATCAAGTCATGTAACAACTAGATCATCTTTTAGAAATGCATGTTTTAATCTTGCTTTTGTATCCTTTATTGAGCCTAAGACCATAAATGAGACCATTAGAGATAAACATTAGGTTCTTGCTATGCAGGAACACCTCAATCAATTCAAAAGAAACAAAACCAAATGGGTCTATAGAAACAAACTTGATGAATATGGAGTCATTGTTCGGAACAAGGTTACATTTGTAGCCAAAGGCTATAACCAAGAAGAAAGGATTGATTTTGATAAGACTTTTGCACTTATAGTTGCGCTTAAAGTCATTAGAATTCTTTTTGCATTTGCATCATGCCAAATGGATGCCAAAAGTGCTTTCCTCAATGGTAATATTGAAGAGGAAGTTTATGTTGAACAACCTCCTAGATTTGAAATCCCTTTCCTAATCATGTGTTCAAGCTAACCAAAACCTTATATGACTTGAAGCAAGCTCCAAGAGCTTGGTATGAGAGATTGAGTAACTTTCTTGAAGAGAAAGGTTTCACTAAAGGATTGGTAGATACAACTTTCTTTTTTAAGAAAAAGAAAGAGGACATATTGTTAGTGCAAATATATGTAGATGATATTATAATTGGTACTACTAATGTTCACTTATATGAAGATTTCTTTAAAGTAATAATGAATGACTTTGAAATGAGCATAGTGGGAGAACTCAAATTCTTTCTTGGTTTGCAAATCAAACAAGAAAAAGAAGGAATCTTCATCAACCAAGCCAAATATATAAAAGAACTAATCAAAAGATTTGGCATGGATAACAATAAACCTTATAAGACACCTATGAGCACTAACATCAAGCTAGACATGTATGAACATGGTAAAATGTGGATAAAAAGCTGTATAAAGGTATGATTGGTAGTCTACTCTATCTCATAATCTCTAGACTTGATATTATGCTCAGTGTTTGCTTTTGTGCTAGATATCGATCTAATCCTAAGGAATTTCACTTGCATGCTGTAAAGCACATACTAAAATATCTTATTAGTACTAATAACTTAAGACTTTTGTATCCTAAAAGTTCTTCATTTGAGCTAAATGCATCTTCTGATGCTAATTTTACTAAGTGTACCTTAGATAGGAACAACACTTCAGGCAAATGTCAATTACTTAGTCAATGTTAGTGTCTTGGAGTAACAAAAAGCAAAACTTAATTATTTTATGAATTGTTTAAGCTAAGTATATAGTAGTTGACCTATGTTATGCCCAAATCCTATAGATGAAAATAATAATTTCTTGATTACAAAGTCATTGTAAATCAAGTTGATATTAAGTGTGATAATACTAATGCCATAAACTTGTTTAAAAATCCCATTTAGCATTTCAGAAGTAAGCATATAGTCATAAAACATCACTTTCTTAGGGATCATATTAGTAATGACAATATTGTATTGGAATTTATTGATACTAACCATTAATTGATAGATATTTTCACTAAACCTCCTTATGATGAAAGGATGTAATTCATCAAAAGAGAACTTGATATGATTGATGAAAATACCTTGGAATAGCTTCAAACAGGTTTATCTCCTTGTCAGTCCATTTATAATGCTTATTGCATGCGGTGATATTTGATCACTATTAAAGTATATAGATTTAATAACTAAGGATTTTAATTGTGTATGTTGTTGATTAAATTGTCCAAATGTTTGTTGAATTCATGATCATTTCGTTGAATTTAATTAATAACATTCATCAATTAAGCTTTCAAAATTTTTGTCACTGAAAAATCTATTTGAAACTAAGTTTTTGATTGAGAAACATGGCCAATGGTCATAGCGATCCCATATGGCCGAAATAGAGCATGCTCCCAAACTTGGCTTTAAACCTACAACTATTCCTCTAATTCATCAATTATCTCTTAAACACAATAAAGAGAATACCTCAGCTCAGAAGTTGCTAAAGTGACAACTTTGTTGTGGGAAGTTTTTAGAATGAAATGACCTGTAAAGATTCAATTTAGCAGAGCAGGTTGAGGATTTGATAACAGGCATTAGGTGGGAACTCTTTTACTACATTAGAGAATCTTCATATCTAGAGCTAATTATGGAGTTTCTCATAACCTTGGAAGTCTTAGGAATGATTATGAAGTTTATGCCGAAGCAAGCACAATCAAATTTAGGTTATTTAGGAAGAAGTACAAGATTAAGCCAAATGACTTGGCTAAGTACTTTGATGCTACCAACACTGGTTTGACAAAGCCTTCTCCAACCTTCAAAATAGATGTTAATCAATTTTGGAAATCAATCATTGATGAAACTACAAACAAAAACAACAACAAGGCTTCTAAGATCAAAGTCCATGCTTTAAAAATTGCTCATAAGTTCATCACTTGGAACATCAATGAAAGAGGCCAATCATTTAACAACTGCATAATGATGAATTTGTTTTATCTCTAGTGGATGAAGAATAAACAAAAGGTAAATACCCATTGGTTTTAATATAGAGAATTGATGGGCAAGTTAACAAGCCAAATCCATTTGTAATGGTCTATTACATCACCAAGATAGCCAAATTGGTGAAGGCTATCTCCTTAACTAAGGTGTTGCTTGAAGATAATGTTTTGGTATTCAAGCAGTTGCTTGTAAATGAACTTATAGGGGAGACGATGCTGCTGAGTATGGGTATATTACAGAGGTTGGATAGTGGGTTGATTAAGCTAGTACATGAGGAAGGAGTTGCTCCTCAAGAAGAATAAGTAAATGAAGATGTTGAAGAGGTAGTCTAGACTAGGGTCCAAGCTACTAGCAACATTGGGGTAATTGTAATTGCTCCATCCTCTCTCCTTTTAAGCACAAGGTTCTTGAGCAGTTAGAAGCTCTTACTGCTACAGTAAGAATAGCTAAAGCATCTTTCACCTCCTTTCCACCAAAAGTGAACTAAATCAAGGTTGACTTAAAGGATGTATACCAAAATTTGGACTGGATTGTAGAAGGGTTGAATAAGTAACTTGGAAGTCTAAGCCAAGAGCCCAAGGATACTCCTTCCAAGCAACTAGATCCACCAATAAACCTAAATGAGCCTACACCAAAGGAATCTAAGGAGCCTGCTGCAACATATGACCCTAAAGAGCCTAAAACACCCTTGGAACCTCAAGACTAAGCCCCTAACTCTCCCTTTAAAACCACTTCTCCTTATGATACCTCTACATAATTATTGTTATTGCATTTCTTTTTTTTTTTTCAAAAATAGTTGATGTTGAACAATATTTCTTTTACAATGTAAAGTAAATTGTTGTCTATATTCTCTTGCAATGAATATATTATTTATATATACTCTTTTGCTTGATCTTCTAACTATTATTTGCTTCTTTTATATAATAACAAAGAAGGAGAAATACAATGATACATATAATATGAACATATATCTTAAGGGGAAGCAAAATGATAAATCATGTAAGGATGAATAAAATCTAACACTTAGGAGGGAAATTAATAGGAAACATGATAACTCAAGCATAACCTTAATAGATTAAGGGGGAGTTAAGATTTGATCACTTAACATATATACCCTTATTGATTTTGAAAGATTATTTGTCATCATTAACAAGGGGGAGAACGTTGAATCTCAAGGTTTCAAGTCTTGTTTTGATG
Organism: Omphalea diandra; assembly: GCA_949677035.1. Taxonomy (NCBI): domain Eukaryota; kingdom Viridiplantae; phylum Streptophyta; class Magnoliopsida; order Malpighiales; family Euphorbiaceae; genus Omphalea; species Omphalea diandra. Next base: position 87,977 of record CATIWR010264176.1, on the reverse strand, counting down.
ATTACAAACAAGTCATAGAGCTAACCTTTATCTAAGTTATTTATATTAAATCTTATAGGAACAATAATTCTTTAGACTATGATGATTGGAGAAAGAATTATAATTAAAAACTCTAAGTATTAGAGAGTGAAGATAAAGTCAAACTCAACTTATTAGTCTAACAGGTGTTGCCAACTGCTAATAGGCATTGTAAACCTTGCAATAGGCATTGAAACATCATAATAGGTGTTTGACAAACACTCTAGAGTGAGTAAAGCTCTTTAAACCCCTCAACATTCCCAACAGGTTTTGGACTACTGTTCAGACTTAACTATGCACATTGGACCTTGTAACAGGGGTTGTGATTTTGTAATATTTGTTGTTTTTTACTCATAATAGATGTTGTATTTCACAATAAGTGTTGGACAAAATGTCTTAGATTGAGTAAAACTCTCTACAACTCAAAACAGACATTGGTTTGTCACAATAGTATTGAAAAAGGTCTTTAAATTATACTAAAACCTCCGGACCCTCAGTGAGAAACACTAACTCAAATAGGTGTTGAAAAAATGCCCTAGTTTAAGCTATAAGCTTTGGACCCCTCAACAAAGGACATTCATATTCAACAGATGTTGAAGGTGCCTCTAAATGGCATTGCGAACCCTTTAATAGTCATTGAAGCTTTTCTATAGATCTTGTAAAATAGAGCACCAAGTTCATACTTTCTGGCATTTAAAAACATGCATTGATCTTCCTCCAATAGGTATTGAGGTTTAAAAATAATGACCATTGTTTATGTTCAATGATCATTGAAGAAAAAGTGAAATAAACATATGTAAAAGTCAAAGAAGGAGCGTTTAACCAATTAGTCTCTAACAACTAGTCCTAATAGGTGTTTTGATAAAGCCAATGACCATTGAAGGTGTATTTTGTTTGAGAATCACCCATTTTCATGAAATCAATGATGGTTAATGTTTTAGTAATAGATGTGGAGATTGCTTAATGGGCGTTGATAGCCTATAATTGTAATGTGAAGTAACTTTCTTTCTAACAACCAGTTTTTTGTTCAGGACTATAAAAAGACCCACTCTCAATAGAAATATATATAGAACTATTCAATTAAGTAAGTATTCTATTGTGATAGTTATTCTCAATAAAAAAGTGAACAAAGAGTGATCTAGCAAATCAAGATCAAAAGAAGTTTATTATTCAAAGTTTGCAAGAGTTATCTTTAAAACGAAGTTTGAGGAATAAGCTTTTTAGAAATTCTCTTCACATTCTCAACCTCATTCAAGTATACCTTTTGAGAATACTTAAAGTGTATTTATTGCTTGAGTGAAAAAGTTTTCTTTTTTCTTCTCATTAAATTGATGTATTTAGTCAGAGAAAACTTTAGGTTGGGAAACCATGAAAACCATATCTTATAAACGGTTTAAAGTAGTACCTGAAAACTACTTTAGGTTAAGATTAAGTACTATTTGTGAACTACTTGTAAGAGGTTGATAAATCCTAATAGTGCTTAAAAACTTACTTGTGTAAAGGTTATTGATAACACCTTAAGTTCTCAATATAGTGAATGCTTTAATGGAAATACTATAGGAGAGGATGTAGGCTAGTTATTCTGAACCTCTATAAATCTTGTGCTTTTGATTCTTCATCTATTTCTACATTTAGATTTAATTTGTATTATTTGCTATTATCCTATTCAACTCCCCTTTCTAGGGCACCATGGGACAACAAGTGATAGGTAGTCAAGTCCTTATACCAAATGTTAATAGCCTGAGATAAGAGATTATGTATGAGGCATATAATGCATTATATACTATGCACCCTAGAAGTACTAAAATGTATAGGAACTAGTGATAACATTTTCAGTGGTCAATGATGAAGAAAGATGTAGTTAAGTTTGTATTAAGATGTTTAACTTGCCAATAGATCAAGGTAGAATATTAGGCCTTGATAGGTAAACTATGTCCTTTACTTATTCTAGTATGAAAATGGGAGAAAATTTTAATGGATTTTATTATTGGTTTGCCTTAGGCACAAAAAAGGCATAATGATGTTTGGGTTATTATAAATAAACTCACCAAATCTACACTTTTCTTACCTATAAAACAGACATATTCACTTGACAGATTGGCTAAGGATCTATGTTATTGAGATTATGAGATTACATGGTATTCTTGTTTCTATTACATCAAACACCTCATTTTATTTATCATTTTTGGAATAGCTTATAAGTAGCCTTTGATACTCATTTGAATAGATCGATGGTCAATTAGAAATGACTATTTAAACATTTTGTGTGTTAGAATTCAAAGGCAACTAGGATGATTATTTGCCATTAATGGAATTTGAACATAATAATAGTTATCATTCTAGCATTGGTATAGTGTCATATGAAGCTTTATATGGTAGAAAATGCAAAAGTCTAATTAGTTGCGACATTAAAGGGATGAGACATTTAGAGGGTCCCAAGATAATATAAGATACACTTGCTAAAATCTAAGTAGTCAAAAGATATTTTACACATTGCTTAATAAAGGCAAAATGGATATGTTCATAAATATAAATGAGAAATGTAATATGAAGTTGGGGAAAAAGTATTCTTGAAGATTTCATCTTGGAAAAGAATTATTAGGTTCACTAAACAAAAGAAGTTGAGCTTGGAGTAGATTGGGCCATATGAGATCTTAAAGAGAATTGCACTTTTGGCATATTAATTGGCATTACTAGTAGAGTTATCTCAAATACACTTTATTTTCCATATTTTATTGTTTGAAGGTATCACTCTGATCGTAGTCATATATTGTTAGAGTTAGAGATTGAATTATGTGATTATATAACTTATCAAGGAGGACCAGTTGAGATCTTTGATTAAGAAATAAAATAGTTGAGGAATCATATGATCTCGATGGTTAAAGCGAGACGGAGTCATCACTCACCTAAGAACGCTAGACAATAGTATCCCTACTTATTCTCAAGTTCTAGTTAGTAAATTTCAAGGAAGAAACTTTTAAAAGAAAGAATTACGATATCTTTAATCTAATTCATATACATTTTAATTGTATTATATTTGGATATATATAACAAATGGCATAAGCATAATGATAATATTTACATTATTACTTTTGAGGCGCTTAAATATCGATATGATGTTTGCATAGTTGTGTAGCAAATTGTGATATGTGGTATGTATATTATTATATATTAAATAAAGACATCTTAAAACTTATTAAAGATATAAGGGGTAAATGGAATTTAGTAAATGGATATATGTAATGAAGGAATGAAGAGACTAAAAGAGAAAATTTAAACTTTCAACTAATTAGAGCAACCCACCAAGATCTTGTTTTATTAAAGTAGGAATAAAAATTAGAATTCTCTTTCAAAATGAGTAGAAAAGAGAGAGAAAAAAAAAGAAGAATATAACAAAAGGGAGATCAAATAAAGAAAGAAAAAAGAGAAAAAGGAAGAAAAGGAAGAATAAGAAATTAACTAAAAAGAAATCTTAAGGTTTTCTAGTTTTAGTAAAAGGTATATAATTTCATTTTATTCTTTTGTAAAATTCTCCTTTTATGGCATGCCTAATCATGAAAAATTAGTAGGAATTATAAATTGATTTGTAGCTAAAATTCATGTATAAGAAGTGGTTGGAAGTGAAGGGAAAATAAAGGCTTAATTCCTTTTGGTTCTATTTTAGGGATACAAATTTATACCCTAGATTTCATAGCATTGGAAAAGGGATTAGGAAAAGTTTTAAACATAAAAGTTTTAGAGTTTTGTCTCATATATATGCCTGTAAAATAGTTTTGCTGAATATATTGTGTGTAAGAAGATATTGCTCCTTGATTATCACTAGTTTAGAACTTGCTCATGCCCACTCATTTTGAGATTGTTCATTAATTTTGATGACTTTAGAAGCTCAATTAGAGAAAGTGTAAAACATGAAAATATTTATTTATATGTTATCTAATTAGCTTTAAAGTAGTTTTGCAATTACACATTTACATTTTTGAGGTATATTTATGAATATGGAGTATGCTCATCATATACCTATAACAAAAATAAGAAAAACTTAAATTTCATCATATACCTATAAAAAAAATAAGAAAAACTTAAAAAATTTACCATAAATTGTGTATTAAATATTTAGTGCTAAAATTTGGATATGTTATAGTCATATGTGTCTAGTTTAAGTAGAAAAGAGAATCTAATCATTTGAATGTGTGAAGCAAAAGTAATTATTAGAAAAGCCTTCCAAGGTCAAGATGTTTTTACTAGAGCACACGTGCATAAAAAGATAAAAATCTTGCTTTATCATCATTGATTGATTTAGTGCACTAAAATAGGCCCTCAAGGTGCTTAAGATAACATTGAAAATAAGCTAGGACTATCTATGGCTTAATAACTTAAAAAAAGAGGTAAGTAAATAGTTAATGATATAAAATAATAAATATAAGTGATTGGTTAAATGCTATGAACTTATATTCTATGAACTAAAATGTGATTCATTGAGATGATATTGATGGATATTTTGATGAAAGGATAGGAAGATTTTGAAATTATTTATTTTGATGAGATATTGATAAATTATGCCTTGTGAATGGAAGTATATTTGTGATATGATTTGACACGATTGATGAATATTATTACTTATTTTATTGATAGAATTTTATTGTATTTATAAATGAATTATGAAAAGATTATTACTTTATATTGTTTGAGCTAGAAATGAGAAGAAAATTACCTGTGTGGCAACTAAAAAGAACTATATATCCTGTGTGGCATTTGAATTAAATAAGATTAGCATATATGGCAATGATATCGTATAGTTTGTGTGGCAGTAAAGATAAAAAATTCTTTATTACGTGCATGGATGAGATAATGATTTGTTTATCTTTAAACATTTATTGTACTATTTGTATATCAGTATACATGCTCATTTCTTTGCCTAAATTCTTTCAAGAAGAGTAGGCTAAAATTGCATCCAATATGTATTTTGACATTAAGTAATAGTCTAACAAAGGTTAAATCAGTATGCAATCCTTTAGTGTTTTGTTTCTTCTAGTACTCATATATATTTTATTATAAATTGCTACTATGTTGCGATACAAGATCTATAAAGATCTAAAAAAATGAAGAAAAGTATTTTAATGATAATAGTGTGAAAAGAATTTTAATGATACACTAGTACTAAAAAATGGAATAGTCTGAAATAATTTTAATGATACAATGCCATTTTGGCACTTCATATTGTGTGAATGAGTTAACATATACATTGTGGTAATGATTGTCAAAAGTGGTTTAATAACTTAAGTTACCTAATAAACTTAGTAAGGTTTAATAAATAATAATCTATGAAATGAGCTGGCAACATGCATATCAATCTCTAACAAATACTATTTTATGAAGTTAGATTATGTAAATAGTCTTGCAAGATGATCCCAAATCTCTTTGGTAGTCTCAACTGAAAGCCTATAGAAGTTTTAATAGAATTATAAATTAAAATAATGATTTTTGATTTTTTGCTTTCCAAACATCCAACAACTCTCTAAATTTTTTAACTTTCTCAAAATTGAGTTCAATACAAGTGCTTAAAAAAAATCCTGAATCCTTTTGCCCTTCATTTTTTTTTGTAATTTGATGCTAATACGAATAATTCCCTTCATCTAATTGGACAATAATTAATTGAAGCAAAATAATCTTTAATGGTAGCATATTAATAAAGTAAAAGAAATCAAATTGAGAAAGATTAAGATGTGAAATCAAATTAAAATCAAACCAAATCTAAATAAAATATCATCAAATATCAAACTAAAGCCAAAACAATCATAACAGTAGCAAAGTTGCAACTAAAGCAATATGTTTGAAACTGAAAAAACCATTGTTGGATCTGTGAAAATTGTTGATAGCATCAAGAAGATTCACAAAGATTAATAAAGTCCATATTGCGATAGAAACTTTGACACCATGCTAAAAATGATGGAAAACCTAAAAAGTGGATACTAGAGTTTTTTATTAGATATATTGATCAATTGAAATGCAATAATAACAAAGAAACTTATACATACATATAACAAATAATAAAAAAAAACTATTATATCCTTAATAATAATAATAGTTATTTAACAACTGTAAGTGTATTTAAGTGAAATTAACAATTTGCTATGCTTTTGGATTTGAAAAATCATGAGAAGAATTCGTAGATCTTATACACATGAAATTACAAAAAAAAAAAAAAAAAGAGAGGATATAATGTAAATATGGGTTGTTTGATAATCCAATTCAACACTTAAAATTAAAATTTTAAGCACTTATTCTTTTAAACTTGTTTGATAACTTTATTTGTCTGTTACTTGAAAAGTTTAGTTCATTTAAAATTCTTTTAAAATAATTAGTCAAAATTTTTAACTTAAAATTATTACTTAACAACCTCAGTCAATAGATACTAAAATATTTTTTTTTTATCAATATGATCTATATGCCCTTAAAAAATTAATAAATTCTCATTTAAAAGTAAGTTCTTTCTTCATATGTTTTATTCATAGATGTGAAGATAGAGATATTCCTATAATATCTTAATAAGAAATTAAGGGTGCACCTTTCAATTGTATCTTTTTTAGTATTTATAATAACTCATGCTTTTCATATTTATATTGAAAATTATTGTGATTTTCATTTAATATATTAATTTCTTAACATACATCCAATGGAGACTTTACTGGCCAAAAGATACAAAAGTAAAAAAATGTTCAGCCTAAGTGAGGTCATGACTACTGGTCTAGTCAAGTATTTTTTAATTTCATCAAACATTCTCTGATTCTCATCACCCTTATACAAACTCTTCTTGGCCCTTAAGTTTAAGCAAAGGACCTCAAATACTTATTCGTTTAGTAGTGTTAGATATGAACCTCCTTAAGAAGTTGATCTGACCAATTAACCTTTATAGATCTTTCTTAGTAAATAGAGGCTTTGCTTTTATGATAGACTTAGATTTATTTTGATTAATTTCAATACCTCTCTAATGAACTAAGAAGTCAAGGACATTACTAGCCAAAACTCCAAATGCACACAACAGAGGGTTCATTTTGAGCTTTTGTTCCTTCATCCGCTTAAATGACTTTCTGAGCTTTGCCAAGTAATTCTCTTCACTTTGGGATTTCACCACTACATTATCAATATAAACCTCCATGGACTTCCCAATCATGTTATGGAAGATACAGTTCATCACCCTTTGATATGTAGCTTTAACGTATTGAAAGGCATGACAACCATTCATAAGCACTAATCAATCCTAGGCACTTAAAGACTGTTTTACTCATATCCTATTTAACAACTCTAATTTGGTTATACCCAGAGTGCCTATCCATGAAGTTGGAGATCATATTACTTGTTGTTGTGGCTCCATCATATCAACAATAAACATAGGATACTTGTCTTTAGGAGTGGCTAGATTTAAGTTTTGAAAATACACACAAATCTTAAGCTTTTCATTCTTTTTTTATGATCAGAACTATGTTTGAGAGCCATTCCACGTATGTGGTCATTCTGATGAATCTAGTAGCTAAGTGCCTCTTTATATCTTATCTAACAAACTCTTTCACTTCTTTGGACATTCTTCTCATTGATTGCTTGAATGGGCGAGATCATTCTTTGCTGGGCAAATAATGCTCTACAAGCGAGCGATCTAAGCCTGACATCTATGATTAATCCCAAAGAAAATAATCTTTATATCCCTTGAGTAGTGCGATTAACTTGGCTTCAAATTATGCATTTAGCCTTACACTAATAAATATTGGCTGAGGTAAGTGTTCAGTCGCTAAATTTACCTTCTTTAAAGGATCCTGAGACTCAGTCGGTTGATCATCTAGTTTCTTAAACACAATGTTGAGGTTCAAAATTCCTAATTGAGTTATGTGATCATCTTTTTTATCCTTGTAGATGCGTTTGATGGAGGCTATTGAGTTGTGCTCCAAAATTAGCTTCTTGATTCTTTTAAAGCATTATCACATCTTGGTCAACTTAACCATCAGACTTCATAATCAATAAGTAGTCTTTTACATTAATAGACATTGGCCACTTAAGTTTTGATGTTAGGACCCTAAGTTGATCTAATCTAGAGATAGTTTGTTTTGGGATTATTTTTAAAGTTCACTTTACTCTGATACGTTATTGTGTCAGTCAAGTGAACTACTTCGGCGAATGGATTAGGGTCCAGGTTCCCCATGAATTACCTCAATCTCACTATCAGGCGTCCAAACCCACATTGTCTGATGTAAAGTTGATGCGATGACATAATTAGTGTGTACCTAATCTTTACCTAACAACAAGTTATAGTTGTCATCTATGTTAACCATAAAGAAACATTCCTTAGTTATACAACAACCAATCTTTAAATCTAGCTCTATATGTTGTCCCTTGATGCCCTAAAGGGGGGGAGGGGTTTGAATAGGGTAATGGCAAATTTACAAATTCAAACTAAATGCATAAATAGATTGAGAATTAATACATAAGATTTATAGAGGTTCGAAAAAACTTGCTTATGTCTTTTCCTATAGTATTTCCACTAGAGCCTTCACTATTTTAATAGCTTGAGGTGCTATTTACAACCTTTACACAAGTAAGTTTTTGGGTACTTACTAAGAATTCACAGTAAGAAATTCTTAGGCACTATCAACCTCTTACAAGTAGTTCACAATAACTACTTAAACCTTAACCCAAATTAGTTTTTAGGTACTACCTTAAACCTTTCACACAAAATGGTTTCTTAATATTAAGTTACATAATAAAAGATTATAGTACTTTTAGGAGAAGAAAAAAAACTCTCACTCAAGTAGGAATTGATGCTCAAAGTCATTCACAAGGTATGCTTGGTGTGAGTGGTTAAGTAACAAAGGTTATAGAGAGGTTTGTCTCTTAAATTCTATTTTAAGATAACTCTTTTAGTTTACTCTCAAACTTGAACAATGAATGTCTTTTTGGATGCTATATCACTCTTTGTTCATAATGTAATAACCTTTTTGATTGAGAAAAGCTTTCACAATGGATCACTCATTTAATAGGGTAGTTCTCTCTTTATTTTTATTGAGAGAAGTTCCATTTTATAAATTGAATAAGGAACTAGGTGTTAGAGATGAATTATCACTTCACATTACAACTATAAACAATTAACACCCATTAAAGAAATTTCACGCCTATTGTTAAGGTAACAACCATTATTGATTTTAAGGAAATGAGTGGTTAGCAGTCAATTTTTAACTTCAATGGTCGTTAGTCCTATCAAAATGCTTGTTGGAAGAAACTATTGAGAGTTGGTGAAACAAGGGTCTTCCTTTCCTTTTTGTTTAATTGTTAAAACACTTTTTCTTCAATGGTCATTGAACATGAGCAATGGTTATTGATTCTAACTTTAATGTCTGTTAGAATATGATTAACATCTATTGTTGATTTTCAGAAATTGTGGTCTTTGCGCTCTATTTTTTAAAAATTGTAAAAGCGATTCAACACCTATTAGAGTTCTCACAATGCTCATTAGAAACAGCTCAACGCTTATTGAGTATTTGAGTGTACCCCATTGGGAGGTCTAGAAGGTGTAGCTCAACCTAAATCACTTTTCCAATGCTTTTTATAAAAGGATAATGCCTATAGCAAGGTTTGGAGAGCATTTTTCAAATTAAAGCACTTTTTCAATGTCTAATTTGAGGTCTAGTTTAATGCCTATTACAAAATCACTATGCCCATTACAAAAATTAGAGTGTCTTGAGCACTTATCTAATGCTCATTGACAAAGAGGTAGTGCTTCTTGTGAGATCCACAACGCCTATTGCAACTAAGTAATGCCCATTGGACTGCTTAGCTAAGTTTGCTTTAAATTTCATTCTTAACACTCAGTGACTTAACCTTCAACTCAAATGTGTTAAAGGTAAATTCTTCTCTGCTCATTACAATTTTAGGAATTGATGTACCTGCAAGTTTTAACACAATCAAACTTGGGCAAATATTAGTCCTAAGTCTTATTTTTAATCATCAAAATAAGAATTTAGGACCTAAAAGGTTCAACATTCTCCCTTTTTTAATGATGACAAATAATTTTTCAAGGTCTAAGGATAAAAAGGTTAATAATGCAACATATCAGGTTATCAATTCTTTACTCCCCTTTAACCTTGTAAGGTTACTTATTAATTTATTATGTTCTCCCTTTATCATGTTCTCTTTTTTTCTCCCCCATGCTCATTATTATATAAAATTCTCTCCCCCTTTGGCATTATCAAAAAGAAGATAAATAACAAGTAAAGATCATGAATAACTAGCATAGAACATATAAGAATACATAGAAAAGGAAGGAAAACTAGTTCATTTCAAAAAGGACAAATAAAATGTAGTCCATCATCAACTACAATTTACAAAAAGACTATAAGATGCATAATAGATTATGCAGATGGATCATGAGGATGAGTGGTTTTAAAAGGGGAGGTAAGGGTTTGTTCTTTAGGTTTTATAGGTATAGTTGGATCTTTAGGGTCTATTGTTACCTCTAGATCCTTGGATTCTTGTCTCTTTCCAGAATGTTCAAATTCTTAATCAATTGAACTTCCTGGTTGTAGACTTAACCTTTTAACAATCCAATCAAGTGTTTGAATTACATCCTTCAACTGGGATTTCAGCTTGTTCACATTTTGATAGAGGGTAGTGAAAGAAGCTTTAACTCTTCTAACAGTAGCAGTGACCTGTTCAAGTTGCTCAATATCTTTATACTCAAAGAATGATAAAGATGAAACGACTTGATAATTCTTTATTTTTAGTATTTTTAGGGTTAGTTTTATTATAAATTGAGTCTAATTTGGAGAAAAATACTGGATAATATCTCACTTTTGGCTTGTATTTTGTGATTTTATAGGAAATCCTGAAAATTGGAGTTGATTGATGAATTGTGAGAGTATTATGGGTATTATTATATAGTTTCAGAAATTTAGGGGCCAAACAAAAATTTAACAGTTTAGGGACTAGTTCTAATATTTTCTTGACAGAATTTTAGTCCCTTCCTAATTTAAATTGAGAAAGGATCCGTCCATTTTTTTGGGAAGTTTCACCGTGACTAATCCTAAATTGGAAAGGGAGACTTTGTTCTTGATTAATGGAGGATGATATTTTTCCTATCTTGAAGGAGACTAAGGGGAGTATAAATAGGAGGAAGAGAAGTCTTAGAAAAAAAAAAGTCTTTTATTTATTTTGTTTTCTAGGCAGAAGTTTTTTTTATTTTTATTTTTCTAAAGAATAAGCTGTCCATAAGAGGAGAATTATTGGTCATCTATCAATATTGAAGAGAATTAGAGAATACATGGATTTTATCATGAACACTTTTCTATTTTATTTTCTTTTTATTTTAATATTGGCTAGTAATTCTATTATGGATTAGTTAGACATTTGGGTATGATAAACCCTAAAATGAGTTTAGAATTGTGATTTTCTTGAGATAATACAATCTTTTCATTATTTTATAGAATTCAATTGTATTTGCTCTTAATCTCCTTGAATTGATATGTTTGAAATATTGATTCTTATTTTACAATTCTTTAAACTTAGATTGAGAAATCAAGTTATTGAATAGATTTAGCACAATTGAAAGGAGTTGCATTTACCCCTAGAGATAGGATAACATAAATCCTCTGGATTAGGGTCAAACCTAATAGTGAAATTCAAGGAACTATGATGCGATTTTATGGGTTTCAATTAGGAAGAACTTCCAATTAATCAACCTAAGATTAGATGTTAATTATCTTGAGAAGGATTTTAACATACTAAAGGGATTTTCACGGTTCCATAATTATTAAATTAGATTGTATTGTTGAAAAATCAATTCCTTAACAAGTCTTATGGGAATTCAATACTTAAGTGCCATTTATCATATCGATTATCTTTTTCCACTCTCCAGTTTTATATTTTCATTTTTCTAGTTGTCAAATTAATTTATTTTATTTTTTAATTAGTTAATTAAATCACTTAAATTTATCAGTTAAATAATATAGAAATAGCTAATACTAGTACTTTTAGTCCTTGAGGGATTGACATTTGATACTCCTACGCTATTCTACACTCAATAGGTGCTCTTGTCTACTCAATCTATTGGAGTTGGCCTTAGACTGTATCAAGTTTTTGGTGCTGTTGCCGAGGACTAAAATATTAGGAATACTTTATATCTATTAATTTGGCCAATTTTTCTTTTTCTTAATTTTTCGTCTCATTTTACCCTTCTTGTTTTAGTCTAATTTTTTTTTAAATTTTGTTGTGGTTTCTATTCTTTTCAGGGACTTTAACAGTGTATGACTCGAAGCAACACAACTGAGCTAGAACCTGAAGTTCTTGAAATAGAGAGGACTTTCCATTATAATTTAAGGAAAAAGCATCAAGAGAGGACTGAGCATATAATCAAGAGATAGTAATCATGGCAGATCATAAATGACTATGTTTGACTACGCCAAACCCTCTATGACATATTCTAGAACAAGCATAGTGAGACCTGCTGTTGCAGTCAATAATTTTGAAATCAAGCCGAATATCTTTCAAATGTTGCAACAGTCAGTACATTTTGATGGTTTGCCAGATAAGGATCCAAATTCCCATATAGTTGATTTCTTACAGATATGTGACACTTTCTTGATCAATGAGCTACAAATGATGCCATTCATTTAGGCTTATTCCAGTTTTCATTAAGGGGAATAGCCAAATGGTGGTTGAACTCACTTCTTAAAGGTTTTATTACTATATGGAATCAGATGACAAAGAAGTTCTTATTGAAGTATTTTCCACCTGTGAAGTAGGCAAGATTAAGGAATGATATCTCATCGTTCATTCAATATGATTCTGAGTCACTTTATGAGATGTGAGAATGGTTCAAGGATTTGTTGAAGAAGTGCCCACAACATGGGTTGGACACTTGGGTTCAGATTTAGACATTCTATTGTGGATTTAGCCAAAAGACTCATCAAATGATTGATGTAGTGGAAGGAGGTTCTCTTAACAATAAGACACTAGATAGAGCTCAAGCATTGATTGAGGAGATGACAATTAACGGATATCAGTGGCAAACAAATTCATAGAGTAACAAGCCTGCTAGTATGTATAATATTGATTTAGTCACTACTTTGGCAAGTCAGGTTGAAGCTTTAAATAAGAAGAATGATGGATTGGTTTTGGCACTGCAAATGGGTTAAGTGTTGCAATGTGACTCATGTGGAATTGGACATAAAAGCCAAGATTGTCCTAATATGCTTGGAATGCAACAAGAGCAAGTGGACTATATGAGAAATCTTTCAAGATAAAAAAATAACCTTATAGTAACACTTATAATCCATGATGGAGAAACGATCCAAATTTATCATGAGGGAACCAAGGACAACAAAGGAATAATCTTCCATCAGGTACCAACAACAACAATAACCACCCTAAGAGAAGAAATCAAATTTGGAAGAGCTAATGACCAAATTCATCCAAGCTTTCAATACTTAACTCCAAGCTCAAGATGCCACTTTGAAGAATCATGAAACAATGTTGAGAAATCAAGGAGCCTCCATCCACAATTTAGAGAATCAAATTGTACAACTTGCTAAAATGATTTCAAAAAGGCCATAAGGGAGTTTGCCTAGTAATACAAAGATAAATCCTAAGGAACATATGAAGGCAATCACCCTTAGGAGTAGAAAAGAATTACAAGCTAGATAAAGCTCAAGCTTAAATTTTGTATTTTCATTATTGTAGTTTATCGAATGAATTTATTTTTATTTTTAATTAGTTAATTAAATCACTTAAATTTATCGGTTAAATAATAGAGAAAGAGCTAACTAGTACTTTTAGTCCTTGAAGGATCAACACTCAATACTCCTACATTATACTATACTCGATAGGTGCACTTGCCTACTCAATCTATAGGTGTTGGCCTCAGACTGTATCATGACTTCACTTGTTCCAATACCACTTGTAGCTACAACTCTTGCCCTAATAACTTCCTGAACATTTTTATTTTCTTTATCTTCTTGAGGAACAACTCTTTCTGATCATTTCATTGAATTTCAACTGAAATTTGGACAAGTTAATCATAAATATTCATAGTTAAAACTTTTAGTCAATGAATCTAAAAGCATTAATAGTGATCAAATAACAACAAATGCAACAAAGTTTAAAAGGAAAATTGAGAAAGAGATGAACCTAATTGAAGCTACTATAAGGTATTACCATCTATCATTCCAAGTTCCCTTTAGTGAAAATATCTTCCCTTTAGAGATGAAATTGATTGAACTTGATGAATTGCGTCGTTTAATCACAAAGTGGTTAGTGAAAATATCTTCCAATTGATGGTTAGTTTCAACAAATTCCAATATAATGCTACCATTGTTTACATCATCTATGATGAAATGATGTCTTATGTCTATATGCTTACTTTTAGAATGTTGAATGGGATTTTTAGACAAGTTTATGGCATTAGTGTTATCATACTTAATAGCAACTTGATTTATAATAACTTTGTAAATAAAAAGTTATTGTTTCATCTATAAGATTTGAGCATAATATAGGCCAACTGCTATATGCTTAGCTTATACAGTTGACAAAACAACTAAATTTTGCTTTTTGCTACTCCAAGATACTAACATTGACCAAGTAATTGATAAGCTCTTAAAGTGCTTTTTTATCTAAGGTACACCAAATAAAATCAGCATCAGAAAATTCATTTAGGATACCAAAGTCCTAAGTTAGCAGTGCCAACAAGTTATTTTAGAATGTGTTCTACAACATATAAGTGAGATTCCTTAGGATTAGATTGATATCTAGCACATAAGCAAACGCTGAACATAATATTAGGTCTAGAGGCTATGAGATATAATAGACTACCAATCATACCTCTATACAGTTTTTGATTTACATTCTTTCCATGTTCATTCAAGTTTACTTATTGTCGGTGCTCATAAGTGGTTTGCAAGGTTACTATTGTCCATGCTAGATCTTTTAATTAGCTCTTTTGTATATTTGGCTTGGTTGATGAAGATTCCTACCTTTGCTTGTTTGATTTGTAATCCAAGGAAGAGTTTAAGTTCTCCCATCAAACTTATCTCAAACTCAGTCTTTATTACTTTTGAGAAATCTTCACATAAGAAAACATTAGTGGCACCAAATATGATATAATCTACATATATTTGCACTGACAATTTGTCCTCATTCTTTTTCTTAGAAATGAGAGTTGTATCTACCAATCCTTTGGTGAATCCTTTCTCTATAAAAAAGTTGCTCAATCTTGTATACTAAGATCTTGGAGCTTTCTTCAAGCCATATAAGGCTTTGGGAAACTTATACACATGATTAAGAATGCAAAAACTTCAAATCTAAGAGGTTATTCAACAAAGACTTCCTCTTCAATGTAACCATTGAGGAAAGCACTTTTGACATCCATTTGGTATAACTTGAAGTCAATGTGAGATGCAAATGCAAGTAGAATTCTAATGGCTTTAAGTCTAGCTACAAGTGCAAAAGTCTCATCAAAGTCAATCATTTCTTCTTGATTATAGCCTTTGGCTACTAACTGGGCCTTGTTCCTAACAATGACTCTATGTTCATCAAGTTTATTTATATAGACGCATTTAGTTCTAATAATAGAATGTCTATAAAGTTTAGTAATTATAGTCCATACTTTGTTTGTTTCAAATTGATTGAGTTCGTTTTACATTGTAAGAACCCAATATTCATCTTTAATGGCTTCATCTATGGTCTTAGGCTCATAAAAGCAATATTGGTATATGCATTCCTAAAAGATGATCTAGTTGTTACCTGACTAGATGGATCACCAATGATAAGATCCATTAAATAATCTTTCATGAAAATCCAGTCCCTTTCAAGTTGAGTTTGCTCTTCATTAAGAGTTGAAGGAGATGGATCTTCATTTCTTTCATTTCTCATGTCTTGTACCTTATCCATATTTTTTCCTTCTTATCCAATGTTTAGCTCGCTTAAAGGACCTGCAAGATCATCAACATCTTCTTTTCTTGAAGAAGTGGGGTCAGATTTATCAAATACAACATGCATAGACTCCTCTACAACAAGTGTTCTCTTATTGAAGACTTTATACCCTTTACAAGCGGTAGAGTATCTAAGGAAAATTCCTTTATTGGATTTGGAGTCAAACTTACCAAGGTTGTCTTTAGTGTTTAGAATAAAACACTTACAACCAAAAACTATAAAATATACAATATTGGGCTTTCTATTATTCCACAACTCATAAGGAGTTTTCTTTAACAATGGTTTCACTAAGATTGTATTTAAGACATAACAAGAAGTATTTATAGTTTTAGCCTAAAAATACTCAAGAAGATTGTACCCATTCAACATGTTTCCATCCATTTCTTGAAGAGTTATATTTTTCCTTTCCATCACACCATTTTATTGTGGAGTTCTAGGAGTTGAGAAATTATGCGAGGTACCATACTCATCATAGAAGTTATGAAACTTAATATTCTCTAATTCACCTTTATGGTCACTCCTAATAGAAGATATTTTCAAATCCTTTTGGTTCAAATTCTCTTAGCAAAGGTTTTAAAAACATCAAAATAAGAATCTTTGTATGAGAGGAACAACACCCAAGTATATTTAGAAAAATGATCTACAATGAAAAATGCATAATGCATGCCTTCTAAACTAGCTACCTTAGTGGGGCCAAAAAGATCCATGTGAAGCAATTGTAATGGTCCAGACGAACTTACCTTGTTCTTAGCTTTGAATGAGGATTTAATTTATTTAACTATTTGACATGTTTCACAAACTCCTTCCTTTATGAACTTGATTTCTGGTATACCTTCAACTAGGTCTCTTATCTTTAGCTTATTGAGGAGTTTTATGCTAGCTTGTCCTAGCCTTTTATGCCAAGTTTTACCTTTATCAACTTCTAAGACTAAACACTTCACATTATGGTTAGCAAGAGAATTGAAATCAATCACATAAACATTATGAACTCTTTTACGATTGAACATAATTTTGTTCTCACTTATCTTTGATACATAGCATGCCTGTGGTGCAAATATAACTCTAAGACCTTTGTCACATAGCTGACTTGCACTTAGCAAGTTATGCTTGAGTCCACCAACAAGTAGTACTTTATCAAGAATTGATGTCATCATCTTTATCAACTTTACCTATGCCAACAATTTTTGCTTTACCATTATCTCTAGAAGACACATTTCCAAGACCTTTAATCTTTTCCAAGTGTGAAGAAACTTTCTTTCTCCTATCATATGCTTTGAACATCCATTGTTAAGATATTACTCTTACTCTTGAATTTGGGATTTCAAGCACATCTGCAAAATAAAAAAGGTTATATCTTAGGCACCCAAACCTTCTTTGGTCCTAAGGGGTTAGCTCTTGCCAATTGCTCTTCATGCCTTCTAAATTGGCAATGATAGGCAATGTGGTCATATATAATCACCATCAAAGTGAGCTGGGATTATACTTCTAGGTGGTACATGTATACAATGTCCCTTAGACTTGTAGTTCCTTTGAGTAGTGTGTCTAAGAGTATTTCTCATATGAAGAACTTTTTTATGTTATATATGTCTATACCTATAATTAAGCCAAATTTTATGTCTTTGCACACTTTGCCTCTTAGGTTTGTAAAAGTGATACATATAAGCATAATTTACTTTATGGGGAGCATTTCTCAATCATGTGTGATTGTGTTAAGACTTTCCCTTTGAGCCATTATTTATGGAATTTCCCTTTTTGAAACCCTTTTATTTCATAACAGAGTTAGAAATATTATTCTCTTTAGCCTTAACAAAGGCTGTTTGAGAAATAGAGAGAGCCATTGAAGTAGTGCCATTATAGCCTAATCCATATTTGATGAATGGACTCATTTGAGCCTTAAGGATGGAGTCTAACTTCTACTTTCCTTTAGTGAACTTGCGAAAATTTTTCTTTAGTTTAAGATTCTCAACTATGAGAGACTCTACCTCCTTAGCTAGAGTTTTTTTTTTTTTTTTACTCTTAGCAAATTTTTTACAGAAGTTGTTCTCTTTGTGAAGAAAAGAGGTATTGGACTTGAAAGTCTCAATGCTCATAGTGAGTTTGGTAATTATAGAGTACAACTTATGTTTAAAGTAAGAGTCAAAAGATTTACCTTTTTGTCACCATCATTGTCACTGTCATTGCTAGATGTATGTTCACTTGAGGATCCATTTGATTGCTCCTTAGTTGCCATGAGATAGGTTAGTAAGTTCCTTTCTTATTTCATCTTCATTAGGTTTAAAATCACTAATGTCATCCCAATTAGCTTCGTATATTTCTTTTCCTTTCTTAGAGGTGTACTTTCTAGAAGGGGGGCTTGTTTTTATTAATCTTAGGACAATTTGATTTTATATGTCCTTTTTCATTGCATCCATAATAAGTGAGTTGACTCTTGGTGCCTTTTTTCTTGTAGTTCTTTGCCTTTCTACCCTTTTTTATTTGAAATGAATTTCTTTACCTGATTGATGATGAAGGCAAGATGTTCATCTTTATCACTATCTTCATCATTACTAAAAGAGGAAGATGTTAGTAAATAAGAAGTAAAAGGAGTTTCAGAGCGTACCTCTTTAGCTTTCAATGTCAAGTATTTCTTTCTCATCCTTATGTTTTCAGTAGACTTCTTAAGAGTGATCTTGTTAGCCAATAGCTTTCCTATAAGCTCATCAAGTGATAGGACTTCCAATTTGTTGGCTTCCTTTATAGCTGTCTTCTTAGCTTCCCACTTATCTTTGGAAAATGTTCTAAGAATTTTTATTACCATATCTTCATTTTTATGACTTCCCCAAGGTCTTGAGAATGCCCATAATGTATATGATTCTATTGTACATCTCGACAATAGTCTCACTAGGTTGGTCCATAAATGTTCATACATGTATGTGTGTATTTGCTTCTTTTTCTTTTTTACTTTATTGTTTCCTTCATGCTGAGTTTGCAAAGTGTTCTTTATGTCTTTAGTTGATGTACACATTTGTACCTTAGCATATTGAGACTTATGGATTGCACGGAAAAGAACATGCATTGCTCTTGTGTTCTTTAGGTTTACCTTTTTCTCTTTAGTAGTCCACTCTTTTTTTGCTTTGTGCAGGAACATCTCCTACTAGCTTTGTTGGAACTTTTTTTGCTTCATCAATAATGTCCTATAGGTTAATGGTTTCACTATCAAGAAAGATCTCTATACGATTCTTCCAGTAACCATAGTCATCTCCCTTGAATAATGAAGGCTTGTGGATGGATTGTGATTCTTCAAGACTTGCCATAATCTTTTCTTTGAGCACTTAAGCTTTGATCAAGAGACCTGCCCTGATGCCATTTATTGTCTTTTGGTGCCCTAGAAGTGGGGTTGAATAGGGCAATGACAAATTTATAAATTCAAACTAAATGAGGAAATAAATGAAGAATCAATACATAAGATTCATAGAGGTTCGACACAACTTGCTTACGTCTTCTCCTCTAGTATTTCCACTAGAGCATTCACTATTTTGATAACTTGATGTGTTATCTACAACCTTTACACAAGTAAGTTTTCGAACACTTATCAAGCTTTTACAAGTGATAGATTCTTAGGCACTATCAACCTTTTACAAGCAGTTCACAAGAATTGCTTAAACCTTAACCTAAAGTAGTTTCTAGGTATTGCCTTAAACCTTTCACATAAAATGTTTTCAAAGGGTTTCTTAATACTTAGTTACATAATAAGAGATTATAATACTTTTAGGAGAAGAAAAAAAACTCTTACTTAAATAGGAATGGATACTCAAAGTTCATTCACAAGGTATGCTTTGTGTAAGTGGTTAAGTAACAAAGGTTCTTGAGAGGTTTATCCCTCAAATTTTGTTTTAAAGATAAATCTTCTAGTTTACTCTCAAGCTTGATTAATGAATGTCTTTTTAAATTCTATATCACTCTTTGTTCACAATGTAACAACCTTTTTTATTGAGAATAACTTTCATAATGGATTGCTCACTTAATAGAACATTTCTCTCTTTGTTTCTGTTGAGAGCAATTCCTTTTTATAGGCTGAACAAGGAACTAGCCGGTAGAGATGAGCTGTCACTTCACATTACATTGGAAGCAGCTATTGAGAGTTAGTGCAACAAGGCTCTTCCTTACACCCCTTTTTAATATGTTAAAACACTTCTTCTTTAATGGTCATTGGACATGAGCAATGGTTGTTATTGATTTCCAAAAAATATGGTCTTTATGCTTTATTTTTTTTCAAATTGCAGAAGTGATTCAACACCTGTTAGACTTCTCATAATGCCCATTTGAAACATTTCAACACTTGTTGAGTATTTGAATGTACCCCGTTAGGAGGTCCAGAAGGTATAGCTTAATGCTTATTGTAGAAAGGACAATGCCCGTTACGAGGTCTAGAGAGCATAACTCAAGATAGAGCACTTTTTCAAAGCCTATTGCGAAAGTGCAATGTCTGTTGCAAAAACAAAGCTGGTTGGGAGGGATTGAAGCTTGATTTGCACTCTCAAATTTTATGGGCATAATGATCGTGACCTTTGAATGATTATAGTGGGACTCAAGCTTCTAATCTGATCAAGCCATATGTCATATGACTTTTAAAGATTTAAAAATCATGATTATGATTGTCCTTGTAATGACCGCAACTTTCCTAGCTTTAATTCTCCAAAACTCTAGTTGAGTTTGTAATGGCTAGTAGTGCCTAGGTTAGCTAGCACAACTAAGGTAGTGCCCACAATCTTCAATTCTTCCTAGAGGGATCCAGTAATTACATTTTTGGATGAGCCGATGTTATAATGCGACGTGCACTAGCCATTAGACATAGTTGAAGATCGCGATCTAACTTTTTTTTTTACAAGCATTAAAATGCTAGTTTTTGCCACCAACTTTTGAGATATTGAGATAGTTTTGTGAGGAATGGTTCTTTGTAGGAGTAACCTATAAGTACTTCATCAAATGGATATAAATGCAAGAAAATAATAGTTACCAAAGTTAAAATCTTGCAATTTGTTTCTCAACTCTCTCTCTCTCTATCTCTCTCTATCTCTTATTTACTCTTTGTATTTGAGTTGTACAAAGTTTGGTGTGAGCTTTAAACACTTTTGGGATTGGGTTTAAAAGTGAGCCATAGAAAACTCATATATAGGTTTGAGTGTTAGCCTTGGGAAACACTTATGAGGTTATGTGTGAGCCTTGTAAAACACAAATTATAAAGTTTGGTGTGACCTAGTAAAACACAATTTAGCATTAATGGAATTCCAAATTGGAAGAATTGGAGAGTGGACGTAGGATTTATTAACACCTGAACCACTATAAACTATTGTATGTTCTATTATTCTACTCATTCTTCTAAACTTTCTTTATTAACCTTCCCTCTAAAAATTTAAATTTCTCATAAATTTGACCTCCTTCTCAGTGCGCAAGGGCCAATAAGTGGTGTCAGAGCAAGACCTCAATTCAAGCCCTAATTATGTAAGGAAAGATCATGGAGCAATAAAAAATCCACACTCATCCCAAGCCTTTCTTTGATGGATCCAACTATACTCATTAGAAGTATAAAATAGAGAATTACTTAGATAATGATGGGGTGGATTTAAGGGATGTTGTAATCAAGGAATGGAAGCCACCAACTAAGGTGGTGGATGGTAGTGAAGAGTTGATTCTAAGGGAAGAATGGATGAAGGCTCACTGAAAATCCAATGGCAAGAATAAGAGGGCAATGAATATTCTATAAAGCTCAATGTGAAAAGAAGATATTGGTAGAGTTAAACATTGCCAAACCACACATGAGATATGGAAGGCCTTAGAGAACTACCATAAGGGCACAACCCTTATGAAATATAGTAGGTTGAAGATGTATATGATAGAGTGGGAGCTTTTCATAATGAAAGATAATGAAAACATCAATGATATGACTAATAGAACCTTGTCACAAACATAAATAAATTTGGAAGAGTTCTTACAAGCCAAGAGATAAACACTAAAATACTTAAGTCTCTTCCTATTAAGAAGTTTGGTATAAGATAGTATTCAAGAATCTAATCTAAAGATTGGAAAGGTGCCAAAGAATGTCTTTATTGCCAAACTACTCACTCATAAGCTAGCCATAAAGAAGGATGAAGAGATGAAAAAGTTAAGAGGACAAAAAGATAAGAATGAAAAGGTAGAGAAGAAGACTTTTGCTCTCAAGTCTTCTAGCAAGGACAAGGAAGTGAAAAAAAGCACAAGTGATAGTAATAGAAGTGAAAAGAGGAAAAAGAACTTATAATACACTTAAGAAGGTCTAAAGAGCTCGTGAAGAAAAGAAAAGAAAAAAGGAACCTCAAGAAAACTTCATTGTCACCCTACTTTAAAGAGAAGAAGAAGAGGTGACTTGCTATCAATGGAGAAAGCAAGGTCACATAAAATCTGAATGTCCTAAGCTTAAGAAAAAGAAAAAGTAGGCTAAGGAGAAAAAAAGAGCTTTAAAGCTACATGGGTGATGATTCAAGTGAGGAAGATGAAGAAAAAGAGGTTGCAAACTTTTGCTTCATGGCTCAAGAAAACAACTCTGATGAGGTATATATGTCTTCCCATTCTTGTGATCAATATGATGTATTTGAGGGTAAAGATAATGAGCTTCTTGAGGCTATGTCCTTGAAATGTGATAAATATAAATCTAAAATGAAGATTTATAAGAAAAAGTTTTCAAAACTTGAGGATGAGTTCAAATGTTTAAATGAGCTTGTAAATGACTTGATGCTTCTAAGGAAGAACTCAAGAAATCTTTAGAAAGAATTTTTAAAACCTTACCCCTTATGAGACATGGACTTGGTTTCAATGGGGCTTCATCTTCTATATCCTCTCCTCCCATTTTCATCAGAGTTTCCACACCTCAAACCTCAAGTATTGAGGTAATTGGAAAGAAAAGTGCTCCTAACACTAAACCTCCTAAGCCTAAGGGCAAAAGGAAGGCTCTCTGAGGCTTTAGAGCTAAGCCTCAAAGAGCTAATCACGCTTACATGTACACTAAGGGGCAAACTCATAAGCATGCTTAAAAATTTCTCTTATACTCCTTACCATTCTTGCATATGCATGCATTCACATGAGCAAAGTATGAGAAGACTTCTTACACATACTGAGGTTGTTTATAAGAGAAAGACTCATAAGTCTAAGCTCAAATACCATTATTGTATAAGATATATGCATATTAATGTGTTTTGCTATATAAGAAAGGCACACCTTAAATTAGGGGATCCTTCTAAAACTAACCCCCAAGGACCCAAGTATGCTTCGGTACCTAAACAAAGATGAAATACTTTTTATTTTGTAGGAATGCTTGGAAGCCAACAAGGAAGATAATTATTAAAATGCGGATAATAGGTGCTCAAAACATATGACAAAAAAGAAGAAGCAATTCATAGCCATTAAAGAAAAGGATTGTGGCAATGTCACATTTGGAAACAATGCTAAGGGTAAGGGAATTAGCATTGGAAATATTGGTAAGAAAGGTTGCTCTCTCATTGGCAATGTTCTTTTAGATGAAGGATTGAAACATAATTTATTGAGTGTAATTCAATTATATGACAAAGGTAATGAAGTCAACTTTAACCCTAGAAAATGTTGGGATACCATCTTGGTGGATAAGAAGGTAGTCTTTAAGGGTGAAATGAGAGGCAATATCTACCTAATTAACTTAGATAATTTGGCTAACCAATCCTTTAAGTGTCTTATTTCCATTAACAATGTGTCTTGGCTCTGACATAGAAGACTTAGGCATATTATCATGCAGATTCAAATATACACAGTAGTTGATATTGAGGATGCAAACATTAAGTCTCTATTATTGGTTGATGATGATGTTTCTCCATAAACAATCTTTGCAATGTAAGACTCATCCTTAGAAGATGAGACTAAACAAGAGTATAATGATCCTTTCCACTTAATTAACTACATGACTCAACCTCTTTCAAACCCAGTCAATTTGCCAAAACAACTTAAGATTGAAACTTATCATTCAATTCTATTGGCTTATATTCATATTTTTTCTAGAAAAATGTGCAAAACACATCAAGATTATTGCGTTTATTGATATTGGTGCTCATTTATCAATCCTTAATCCCAAAGTCCTCCTATCAAAATACTGGAAGCCTCATAAGCAATTTTTCAAAATAGGCAATGGTGAGATTTTTCACACCAGCCTCATAACCGTCTTGCATATTACCATCCAGTTCTTTTTAGGATGTCAGATCTGCACCAAACTTCTTCAATCCACCCTACTTGACAAAGATCTAATTGTTGGATCTCTATTGGAAAATCTCAAAGCTCATAGTTCTTCTAACAGGCTTTAAGTTCAAAAACTATTTCGAATCTTATACAATAGTAACCTCTATGTTCATGGCCCAAACACTCTCAGCCTCAGTACCACCACCTTTTATCTCAATTTAACAAAACATCCAAGCCCATTATTGTATAGACAACCACATAGAATTCCTAACTAAACATTCTAGCCCACTATGGATTAACCTAGACTTTTTTATTTTCTTACCCTTCAAACAAAATGAAGACATCAACCTAATAAAGGCTACTCACCCAGGAATGACACCAAAAGATCTATCGCTAGCCTACAAGGTGTGTTTCCAGCTTTTAGCCCAAAACATAATTAACCTAGCCAACTCAGATTGGGTTTGTTAAGCCTTTTATGTAAATAAAAGATCTTAACAAGTTTGGGGAAAAAGAGGTTAGTTATTGATTATCAACCTTTAAATCATTTTTTAAAGGATGGTAAGTTTCCTCTTACAAAAATTTCATCTTTATTCACTTACTTATCAAAGGCTAAATATTTTTCAAAGTTCGATCTTAACGCAGGATTTTGGCAACTTGGGATTAAACTAAAAGATTGGCACAAGACAACTTTCTGCATTCCAAATCGGCACTACCAATGGAAAGTTCTGTCGTTTGGTCTTAAGGTTGCTCCATCATTATTCCAAAAGGTAATGATCAAGATTTATAAGCCAATCCTACGCAGTGCCTTAGTGTACGTAGATGATATCCTATTATTTTCTTCATTTCAATTGTCTCATTAATAAGTCCTCACTTAGCTTATTAATCTTACAAAGAATTATGGTGCCATGCTCTCATCCACAAAAATGCACATTGCCTAGATAGAATTTGAATTTCTTAGAATGATCTATCAAGATGGTCAGTATAAGCTAGGACCCTACATTGGAACATAATTATTGAAATTCCTAGATAAAGATCTCTCTCACAAACAAATCTAACAATTTCTTAGAATTGTAAATTACTTTAGAGATTTCATTCCTTACTTCACCAAAAAAGCAAATCCACTTAAGATGATACTAAAGAAAGACCCTCCTCAATGGTTAGGTCTTTCAAGGCTCAAGTTCACAAAGGATAAGACATATGCACCTTGTCAAATGGGGAAGCAACACCAAGCATCCTACAAAGCCAAAAATGTTGTAAGTACTTCTATGTCTCTTCAACTCATTCATATGGACTTAGTAAGACCTACTAGGAATGCTAGCTTAGTTGGAAAACATTATACATTTGTCCTAGTTGATTATTACTTTAGGTTTACTTGGATTTTCCTCATTGCTTATAAAAGTGGCATTTTTGATGCTTTTAAAAGTTTTTCTAAAAAAGGTCAAAATGAAAAAGATTGCTTCATCTCTTCTATTAAAAGTGACCATGGAAAGGAATTTCAAAAATTAATCTTTTGACAACTAACTTTTCTACTACTAAAACATCATAACAAAATTGCGTTATAGAGAGGAAAAATAAAATTTTAGTAGAGATAGTTAGAACTATGCTTAATGAGTATTCTTTACCTAATTACTTTTGGGCTTAAGCCATCAATTCTACATGTTATATTACAAATCATGTTTTCAAAAGACCTATTCTCAATAAAATTTCTTATGAGCTATGGAATGGAAGAAAACTTAAGATTTCATATTTTAGAGTATTTGGTTACAAAGGCTACATTCTAAATACCAAGGACAACCTTGGAAAATTTGCCTAAAAAACTAATGGGGGTATTTTTCTTGGCTATTCCACCACTAGCAAAACTTATAGGGTCTTTAATAAAAAGTCTGTGGTGGTTAAAAAGTCTATGAATATTGTATTTGATGAGTCTAGAAAACTTGATCTTGGGAAAGATTCTCTTATTGATGATCTTATAGGTGACTTTGAAAAGTTAGAGCTAAACTTAACACCAAAGGAAAACATGAATGACTTGAGGATGATGAGCCACCAGAAGAGAAAAAGCAAGCTTAACCTCAATAAGAAAAGAACTAAGCTAAATAACTTCCTAAAGATTGGAGATACTCCAAGGATCACCCAAAAGATCTTATCATTGGTGCGACATCAAAGGGAGTACATACTAGAGCTCAATTATATGTTTTAGATAATAATTTTGCTTTTATTTATTAAATTGAGCCAAAGTTAATTGATGAGGCTCTTTATGATGAGAGTAGGGTGATATAGCGCAAGAGAAACTCAACCAATTTAAGAGAAATAACATTTGGGAACTTGTCCCTAAACCTAAGGAACACCCAGTTGTAAGTTGCAAATGCATATTCAGGAATAAGTTAGATGAGTAAGGTTTTATCATTAGAAATAAAAGCTAGATTGTTTGCAAAGGGTTACAACCAAGAGGAAGACATTGATTATGATGAAACATTTATTTTCGTGGCAAGATTAGAGGCCATAAGGATTCTTTTAGCATTTGCGTGTCACATGAACTTTAAACTTTTTTCAAATGGATGTAAAAAGTGCATTCTTAAATGGTTTTATTAAGGAGAAAGTTTATGTTGAATAGCTTTAGGTTTTGAGTCTCACGATTTCCCAAATCATGTTTTTAAATTAGCTAAGGCTTTATATGGTTTGGAACAAGCTCCAAGAGCTTGATATGAAAAGCTTAGTTTATTTATTAAAATAATTTTGAAAAAGGTAAGGTTGATGTAACTTTGTTTATGAAAAAGCATGGCAATGACATACTTATTATGCAAATTTATGTTAATGATATTATATTTAGTGCTACTAGTGAATCTCTTTGTGAAAAGTTTACCAAGTGTCTGACTAGGGAATTTAAGATGAGAATGATAGAAGAACTCAAGTTTTTCCTAAGTATTTAAATTAAGCAAACCAAAGAAGGCATCTTCATCAACCAAACTAAGTAAACAAAGGAACTACTCAAGAGGTTTGGAATGGATGGATACAAAGTAGCTAAGACCCCAATGAATGCATCAATAAAATAGGACAAAGATGAATTAAGTAAGCATATTGATGAAAAGAAGTACATAGGCAGGATTGGCTTTCTACTTTATCTTATAGCTTCTAGACCTGACATTATGTTTAATATTTATTTATGTGCTAAGTTTGGATATTTGGATGTGGATTATGTTGATAGTTTAATGGATAGGAAAAGAACTTCTGGAACTTGCCAATTTATTGGTGATTGCTTAGTTTCTTGGTTTAGCAAGAACTAAGTTTCAGTTGCTTTATCCACCGCTGAAGAGGAATATGTTGAGGCAGATTGTTGTTGCACTCAAGTTCTTTGGATGAAACAACAATTCAAGGATTATGGTAAATATGTCAATCACATTCCTATCAAATGTGATAACATAGGTGCAATAAATCTTTCTAAGAATCCTATCCAATACTCAAAAAGCAGACACATTGATATTAGACATCATTTTCTTAGAGATCATATCCAAAGTGGTAATATGGTGCTTGAGTTTATTGACAATAATCACCAACTTATGGATATTTTCACTAAACCCTTTAATGAAAAAAGGGTGAACTTCATCTAGAGGGAACTTGGGATTATTGTGAATACTAGGAGGAGAATGTTTGGAAAACATGTGACCCCAAGGCATTGGACTCACTCCTCTTTTTTGAATGATGTGTTTTGAATGATAACAAAACTATAACAAAACCAAGAGAATTTCTAATGTTTGTAGTTTAGTGTTGTTAGATGATTTGACTAAGCTCGTTGAACATTAAATGGGGAGGTTATTGTGAATGCTAGGGGGAGGATGTTTAGAGAACATGTGACCCCAAGACCCGATGAATGTTAAAGGGCAAAAATAAGTTTAATGGGTGTTGTGCAAGTTCAACAAGCGTTGGACCATTCAATGGGCATTGAAGGATGAATAATGGACATTGATTGGATGCTACAAATTTCCAAAGTCTTTTAGACCTCACAACGGGCATTTTCCTTTTATAATGAACATTAGAAAACTATTCTAGGTTGAGTTGTATTGGACCTTGCCACTGGTATTGAAGTTTCGCAACGGGCATTGGTCTGGCCTAGCAACAGATGTTGCATTTTTGTAATAGGCATTAAAAAAGTGTCTAAGCTTAAAATAAAGCTTCTGGTAATCAAAATGAGTATTGGTCATTTTCAATAGGCATTGAATTAATTTCCAACAAGCATTGCAAATTGCTCAACTGGCGTGGAAAGTAATTGTGCAAAGTTTGAGAAATATAGTATAAAGTTCAAGCTTTCTAGAAATGAACAACGGACATTGTTTGTGCTTCAATAGGAATTATAGTCAAAGCTAATGAATGTTGAATGATGGAGAATGGGTGTTGGAAGTAACTGTTACAAGTTCAATAGGGGGTTGATGCAGAACAACGAGTATTGTCTCCTCTAACAGTTAGTTTTGCAAAAAAGCTATCAAACTTAACATCAGTTGTTCCAATGGCTAGTTTTAGAGTTTGGTTGCATAAGAAGCATTTTTGAAGACTAGAAAAACATAAGACTTTGAAGAATACTTGTAAATATTTAGAGAACTTTTAGCAAGTCTTTGTGTATGCCTTTTTGGGTGTTACTTATATTTTTGGGTATAATGAGATTACTATAATACTCTTTTTGAGAGTAGGTTTTCTTGAGTACTAAAAGTGCATTTGCTGCCTAATTGAGAGACATTTGTACCTTAGGAAATATAAGGGGTTAGGTTGCTTTCTTGTTCTTGATAGAAGATAATGATTGCAAAGGTTGTCCTTGAGCCTGTAAAATGAAAGGTTATCCTTGAGCTTGTAAAAGGGAAGGTTGTTCTTGAGCCTGTAAAAGGGAAAGGTTGTTCATGAGCCTACAAAAGGAATTGAAAAGGCCTAAGTGAAAGCTTGCAGAGTGAAGTAGGTAAGTTTTCGAACCACTATAAAATCCTTGTATTGATTTGTGTTATTTGCTTCTATTTAGTTTGTTTGTGTTTGTGTTTTTATTTACAACCCAATTCACCCCTCCTCTCGGGTTGCCACATCTTCATCCAAGGCCAATAATAGCTATCTAAGCCTAATCTCTGTTGAAGCTTAATTATAAGAGGTATATGATTATGACAACCCAAAATGAACATAAGCTAGAAGGATAATTAGTTGTGAGACCTCCTTTCTTCAATAGAATGGACTACTAGTATTGGAAAAGTAGAATGTACTACTTTCTTAGGTCTGAATCCATTAAGTTATAAAGAATTATAAAGAAAGGTCCATACACTTTAATGAAGACACTTGCTGATAAGACTCAAATAGAGAAAGACATTGATGAGATGTCTGATAGAGAAACAAAAGTAAGTTGCTAACAATGACAAGGCCATCCACATGCTCTTTTGCACCTTAAGTAGAAAATGAGTACAATAAAGTAAGCATAAAGTCAACTGCCAAGGAAATCTAGGAGGCCTTAGAGATCACACATGAGGGAACAAATTAGGTCAAAGAAAATAAGATGGAGACCCTCATTTGTTAGAATGAAACCTTCCTTATAAAGCTTGATGAAATAAACTCAAGAATGTATGATTGGTTCATTGAGATTGTTGGAAAAATGAAGGCTCGTAGGAAGACATTCAACAATGAGGAACTTATGAAGAAAGTTTTAGGGTGTCTACCTAAGGAATGGCTTGGCAAGGTCACCTTTCTCAAGGATTCAAAAGATTTGAAGATCATGCCACTTAGTGAGCTGTAGGGAAATCTCATTAACTATGAGATTTGCATGAATAGAGAAGCTCCATCCACATCTGAGGATGTAATTAATAAGAAGATCAAGATAACACTCAAAGCTACTTCCAAATGCCATAGCTCAGATGACGAAGAGCTGGATGAAAGGCTTAGTAAAATAAAAGCAGACTGCCCAAAAGCCAAAGTTGAGAAGAAGGATAAAAAGAAGAAGAAAGCCTATAAAGCCACTTGGGATAACTCTAGTGCATCTGAACCAAATGAGGATGAAGAAGAGCTAGGGACAAGGAAAAAAGAAAGAACCAATCTCTGCCTCATGGCCTTAGAAGAAGGCTTTTCAAAATAAGTATGTTCTAACTCTTTTGATAGTGATTTAGATGAGGAAGATCAAGAGTTAGAAAATATGTTTCCTGTTGAAAAATTATTGAGGCCCTAAAATCCACTAATAATGATCTTGACAAAAGTCTTGAAAGAAATAAATTTTAAAAACTGAATTAGTGGAACTAAAGAAAAATTTTGAGCTATTAATTTTTGTATATCTTTTTGTCATGATGACAAGAAAAGGGAGAAGTTTTGGATGATTTGATTGCTTTGTTTGGTATTACTTATTTGCATACCATAATACTTGGTATCATCTATGTTTTTAACATCCAACATTTAGTATCTTATGTGGTATATTTGATATCAAGCCTTGTGTGGATATTTTGGTTAGTATGTATTTTGATTGGTATTTTTTTTTTTTACTTTTGTGTTTTAACAATTGGTATCATTTTTATGTTTAAGTTTTATATTTTTGGTATCAAAGCACCTTAGTTTAATCATCATTCAAAAAGAAGAAGATTGTTGTGAATATTAGGGGGATAATCAAAAGAAGTTATACTTTAGTGTTTGGATGATTTGAACAGACCCGACAAACGTTAAAGAAGGACGTTAAAGAGGGAGATTGTTATGAATGCTAGAGAGAATATTTAGAGAATATGTGATCCCAACACCCAACGAATGTTAAAGGGCCAGAACAAGTTCAATTGGCATTGTGCAAATTCAACGGGTGTTGAACATCTCCTAAAGGCATTGGACCATTCAATGGACATTGAAGGATGAACAATGAATATTGATTGCATGCTACAAATTGCCAAAGTCCTCTGGACCTCGAAATAGGCGTTGTCCCTTTGCAACGAGCATTGGAGAACTACTCTAAGTTAAGCTATGTTAGACCTTGTCACGGGCATTAAAGTTTCATAATAGACATTGATTTGGCCTAGCAATAGATGTTGTATTTTCGCAAGAAGCATTGGAAAAGTGTCCAAGCTTGAGCTAAAGCTTTTAAAACTCAAAATGGGTGTTGGTCCTTCTCAATAGAAGTTGAAGGAGTTTTCAATGGCCATTGCGAATTGCTCAATGAGTGTGGAAAACATCTGTGCAAAGTTTAAAAAATAGAACACAAATTTCAAGCTTTCTAGAAATGAATAATGCGTATTGTTTGTGCTCCAATAGGCATTATAGTCAAAGCCAATAGGCATTGCATGATGGAGAATGAGCATTGAAAGTAACTATTACAAGTTCAATAGGAGTTAATGAAGAATAATGAGTGTTGTCTCCTCTAATGACTAGTTTTGTAGAAAAGCTATCAGATTTAACATCAACTGTTCCAATGGCTAGTTTTGGAGTTTAGCTATACAAGGAACATTTTTAAACACTAGAAAAGCGCAAGAGACTTTGAAGAATACTTATAAACATTTAAAGAATTGTTAAGAAGTCTTTATGCAAATCTTATTGGGTGTTGCTTCTATTTTTGGGTAGATTGAGATTACTTTATTACTCTTTTTAAGAGAAGGCTTTCTTGAGTACTAAAAGTGCATTTTTTAGCTAATTGAAAGGCATTTATACCTTAATAAACATAAGGGGTTGGGTTGGCTCTCTTACTCCTTGTAAAAGAGAGTAATTATAAATGTTGTCCTTAAGCTTGTAAAAGGGAAGGTTGTCCTTGAGCCTGAAAAAGGAAAAGGTTGTTCCTAAGCCTGCAAAAGGAATTGAAAAGGTCTAAGTGAAAGCTTGAGGAGTGGAGTCGACAAATTATCAAACCATTATAAAATCTTTATGTTAATTTGTGTTGTTTTGTTTTTGCTTGATTTGTTTGTGTTTGTGTCTTTATTTACAACCCAATTCACCCCTTTTTGGGTTGCCACATCTTCATCCAAGGTCAATGGGGATACTTGATGGAAGCTCCTTAGGGTGAAAAAATGATGTCACTATATGCATATGTGGTTATAATTGATGATTTATTAAATTGCTTGATATGTTTGTATGAATGTTTAGTTGGCATGATAGATGAATCAATTTATTATGCACTTCAGCTCTTCTATGTTTAAATGCTTAAATTGGTCATCAAAATATAAATTGATCGCACTAAGGTGGGACCAATAGCTTTAAAGTTTAATTTTAAAAAGATTTTAAAAAATTACCTTTGGGTTGTAACCAAGACTGATAGTTACGGTCACTACTTTCAAGTTAGTTTTGCCCATAAAATCTTTTTAGTGTTTTACGACCACAACCAAGAGTCACCACTGTGAAAATTTTGAACTTCAAATTCTTTGACCGTTGACTTCACACATTTTTAAGGAATCTTATTCGTTACTTAGAATTTTCATAAATAATGGTTGTAACACATAGTTCTCGAACACAACTTGTGAAAAACTAGTGGACATTAACCACTTCTTCTCCAAATGGTGCAACCACTCCTTTAATGCATCACTTAGCTTTTTTTTTTTTCTTTTTTTTTTTTTACCATTTCTCCTTCATTTTAGACTCATTTCTTGCATATTTAAACCCTTTTAAGTCCTTCCATTCCACTTTTTACATCTTACCTCTTTCAAACCCTCTATTCTCTTTCTTGTATTCTTGTTCATCTTCATTTCATCTTCTTCCATGGGTCATAAGAAGCTCTCTTGAATAGAAAAAGG
Source organism: Omphalea diandra (assembly GCA_949677035.1). Lineage (NCBI taxonomy): Eukaryota > Viridiplantae > Streptophyta > Magnoliopsida > Malpighiales > Euphorbiaceae > Omphalea > Omphalea diandra. The sequence goes on along the minus strand of CATIWR010264176.1, from coordinate 55,074 downwards.
AAAAGGCATTGCCCAATCCTTTTCCCTACTTCTTAGAACTTTCTTGGCTCATCATTAAATGAAATGAGTGACAATAGAAAAGAAAGAAAGGCAAGAACCAATAAGAATAAGATAATTTGAGTAAACAAAATTTCTTCAACTTTTCTTCTCACCACTTTTGTCTTAAAGGAGGAAATCAATGGCTATCTCGATAACCTAGGATGGATTCCTTTCATTTATAAGGAAGAATTGGGATATAAAGACATTGTGCATGAGTTCGTATGCATAGTGAGCATAAGTAAGGATATTTACTCAAAACAAGTATGTTTAGCTTAAATTTCATTTGCTTTGCAAGGAGTTTTTCATTTCCTACTTTGAAATTTGCTCCCTCTTCCACTTTTAAAATGAAAAGGACACCCCTAGCTCCTTTAACTCCTTCAACTTCATCTTTTTAAATTTTGCGCAAATAATTTCTATTGAAAAATGCCATGACCTAAAGAAATCAATTCCCTAAAACATTAAAACCATTTCTGTGTGGCTTGTTCATCGTAACATCACCTTCTCCATCAATGTAAGGGGTGATGGTAATGAAAGGTCTCATAAAAGGGCTTGTCCTTTCTTTCCTGCCTCCTCCAAAAACAACCCATCCAAATAGGGCATTTTTTCATTAACCAATTAAACCACATGAGTAGAAAGGCTAAGTGCCAACTCCTTTTCCCATCCCATTTAACTGTCCTCTATAGGCATGTAAGAGCTTTTACCCCTAAAATTGAAACCAAACTCACCATCAATCATCACCCTAGAAAAAATTTTCTTGAGCTCAATTACCTTTTAAATGCCAAAGCAAACAAGCCAAAAACTCACCAATTCCTGCTAGGAGCCCAAAGCTTGATTCAACAAGAGGTATCCCAAGCCTCTAAGAGAAAAAGGCTTATGATTAAGGAAGGAGAACCATATATGCCTCAAGAAGAACTTCCCTAAGATTCTAAAGGTAAAGGTAAATCTAAAACCTCTTTTTCCTCTTCTGCATTCTCTTTGGCTTCGTCTTGGAAAGATCTATGAGTTGTTGAAAAAAGTCTTTAAGAGACAACTTTCTTCAACATCTCCATAGAGATATAGTAGAGATCCAAAAAAAAATTGAAATTAAGGAATCCCATCTTCCAGAGTTTATATTTTTTGATGATGATGAGGATGAGGAAGAAGAGGCACAAGGCCCTACAATTGAAGAAGAGGCACAAGCTCAAGGGAATACTTAAGAAGAAAAAGAATAAGAATAAGAAGAAGAAAAAGAAGATAATGAGGAAGAACTGGATGATGATGATGACATATCTCTTAACTTCTAGCTTTTTCTTTTCCTTCTTCTATTTTTCATTAACCTATGTTTTATTTTTTCTCTTTTGATGTTTAGGCCCTTATGATGTGATCAAACATTTTAATGTTTGAAACTTTTGCTATTGTATATTAATTTTAATCAAGCAATGGATGCATACTTTTTATGCTAATATGCATTAATGATTGACTTATATTGTGTGTTTGGATTATCTGCCTTATGTTTTCATTTTCTTTGTATTTCTCTTTCTTGATCTTGACAAATAAGGAGAAAGGATATGCCAAGGTTTATGTATGCAAAATTTAATCGGTTTCTTGCACTTGAACTTTTTGAATAAAGTAAATAAATGCTATATTAAAATGGCAAGACTAAATTGGTTTCTATAATATCATTAAGGGGGAGTATATTTTGAGGGGGAACATGTATCCAATAATCATCTTAACCTTTTTTTCACACAAAATGATGTCTAGTTTGTCAAAATAAAAAAGGGGGAAAATTGGACTTGGTTAAACCTAAGCTAATTCTCTTTTTTTGATATTGACAATATAGATTGAATAGTTCTAATACCATTTTTTAAGTGTTTTGGATGCATAATTAAGGATAACATCCCATTGGAAGTTGAATGGAGCATAGGTTCAAAATTTACCTATAAATAGCGATCATTACTGCTACTCCAAGAATGTTATAACATATTTAGTATAATTTGAAATGTGGTTTCAGTCACGAAGGGCATAGCGATTGTGACCTTCAAATGATCATGGATGGACTCAAGCTTCCAGTATGACCAAGCCATGTGTCACATGACTTGTTGAAGATCTAAAAATTGTGACAATAATCCTCTTTGAAGTGACCGCGACTTTCTTAGCTTCAATTCTTTAAAACTCCAATTGAGTTCATGGTGGCTAACAACTCCTAGGTTAGCTAGTGCGACTAAGGTAGCACCCGCTACTTACTTATAACGCCTGATATCTTCAATTCTTCCTAGAAGGATCTAACGATTACATTTTGGGATGAGCAAATACTAAAATGCCATGTGCACTATTTGTTAGACACAGTTGAAGATCATAATCACGAATAAGCAAAATCTAGAGCGAAACTTAAATCACGACCGCGACTTTTCTATCTCAACTGTGGCTTTTGTCTGAGAAGCATTAAATGATAAATTTTTCCACCAACTTTTAAGATATGAAGATAGTTTTGTGACTAACCGTTTTTTTATGGGAGCAACCTATAAATACTCCACCAAATGGACATAAATATAAGAAAATAACATTTACTAAAGCCAAACTTTTCTAATTTATTTTTTGACTATCTCTCTTATTTACTCTTTGTATTTGAGTTGTACATGGTTTTGTATGAGCTTTAAATACCTTTGGGATTGGGTTTAGGAGTGAGATATAAAAAACTCTTATATAGGTTTCATGTTAGCCTTAGGAAGCACTTATGAGGTTGTGTATGAGTCTTGTAAAACACAAATTGTAAAGTTTGGTGTGAGCTTGTAAAACACCATTTAGAATTAGTGGAATTCCCAAATGGAAGAATTGGTGAATGGACGTAAGGTATGTTATCACCCGGACCACTATAAACTCTTACGTGTCCTATTCTTCTACCCATTCTTCTAAACTTGCATTATTAACCTTCCCTTCAAAAATTTAAATTTCTCACAAATTCAAACCCCCTTCTTAGTGCTCAAGGGTCAACATCCTCTTTTAAGTCTTTGTTCCATAGGTTTATGCTGGTCACCTAAAGGCAAGGCGATTAAAAACTCTCTTTTTAGAGCTATGTTCTTCCCATCAATCAGTTTTCATTGGGTTATACTGAAAGGTCTTTTAGATCAATCTATTATCCTTTATTCTTTTAAATCAACCTTAACAACTTGCCTTCTTAAAGACTTTGGACCTCTTAGCCTATTGTCACCCATCAGCCTCATTCTGACCCCCAATTATACTTGCTCAACCACATTTGTATTTCTCATAACATGAAAATAAGAAACATATGGGCATCTAGAAGAATCATAGCTTTGTTACCTTTGAAGCCTTACTTCACTCTTGGGTGTCTCACTTTTAGTCATAAGCTTGAATTTAGTGTGGCGAGTTAGGTATTTGAGCATGGCCTCTTGAGGTTTCTTATCCTTGGCCAAAGGAGAAAAAAGCTTTTCCTCTATCATAGTCTTTTTTTTTTTGTTTGCCTTTAATAATACTAGTAGGATAAAGGACATTGTCTCCTTTGAGATTGGCTTAATCTCAATGAGGACTTTATTCTTCCCATAAAACACAATTCTTTCATATTTGATTGCCTTTTGGATGATATTCGTAAAATTTATACAATTCTTTATCGAATGTCTATAGACATTGTGATATTTGCAGTAGTATTTCTCTTTTCTCTCATTTAATAGGAGAATAATATGGCCATCTGAGAGCTTGAGTTGCCCATCTTTTACCTAGAAGTCAAATATCCCATGTGCCTTTATTAAGTTAAATAAGTATTCTCTTATAATATGCCAAGTCTTTTGCTTGGCCTTCTTCTTCTTCTTCTATGGCTTTGCCTTAGCCAATGTTGGACACTTAATATCCTTTGCCTATCAACAATTTAGTTATATTAACTTCATCCTCATCTGAGTTAAAGCTATCATACTAAAGTGTTGTTACATGCACATTCTTGTAATATGTTATGTTAGAAGACGTTTTCTTTTGCTTTGCATCTTACAACAGCTTCTTAAAGCCAACTGCTACAACACTTAACCTATAAGATCCTTAAACTTGTAGCCCTTAAAGTGCTTTTTGGATCTCAAAGTGTAGCCCCTTCAATGCTAAGCCGACACAATCTACCTCAGGTAGCTTCATGTGACATAAAGTGCAAACCTTCCTGAACCTGAGGATGAATTTTTTTGATCGACTCTCCAACTAGTTGCTTTGCTAGGGCAAGATTGACCAAAGTGATGGAGGGAGGAGTCTTGTATAAGTTAGTATGAATTTCTCTTCCACGACTTTTTAACTCACTATAAACCCAATTGGGAGATTAATGTACCACGTAAAGATAATCTTCATGAGCAAGTTACCAAATAGGAATAGCCTTTAAAAATCCTCAACTATTGTATCCCTACATGCCATTAAAAAGTAGGCAATATGATCAATGGCATAATCATTATCTTCTCCTAAGAATAGTGTGAACTCAAGAATTTTATAGCCTTTAGGGAAGGGATGCAACTTGTTTACCCACTTGGGGTATGGCTTAGAAAGTTTAGAACAAAAGCTGTGTATGATCAGCATTGCTTTGCTTATATGCATCTTGATGTGTCATAAAACTTAATTTGCGTTTGATTCTTCAAACAACCTATAATCCATATTTTTTCAAGTATCATTTTAGAGCATTTTTCATCATTGCTCTGCATTTTATTTGCATTATGTAATTAAATTAGTTTGTATAGTAGAGGTGTTGAGCAAGTTGTGGAAGATCTTAATAAGATATTGGCATTCAACAATAAGCTTGTTTCATTAAAGAATCATTCTGATGAAACTTCCTTTGCTTGTGGGGTTGGTTCGGTTTCCTTGCTAGGTGGGAATGCTAATAAGTGATGAGGATTTTTTGCTTTCCTATTTTTGATGAATGAGGCTTGACATATCTAATTCACAACCTGGCACTAATGAAATTATGGCCTAGGTGGTGGATTTGATGATGAAAGAAAAATGGATGACTTGAAGCATTTTTATAGAGAATATATTATAGATACTTAGTCCAGAGGTTGCATGGAATAAAATAAGGTGAAAAATATTGCCTTGCACTTTTATAGTGTTGGCCCTAGGCACTAAGAAGGAGGGGAGAGGGGAAGGGGCGGAGGGGAGTTGAATTGGTGTTTAAAAAAAATCATGCAAGGGATAAAGATAGAGTAGAAAGGAGACAAAAATTTATAGTGGTTCTGGTATTAACCAACCCAATGTCCACTCCTTAATTCTCTGCAATTGGGTGTTTCACTCACTCAAAATGGCATTTCCAAGCTTACACCTAACTTTTACACTTTGTGTTTTCAATGCTCGCACAACAACCTTTCTTACAAATGTTTTTTAAGACTTACACTAAAACCTCTCTCAAGTGTTTTCATAGGCTCACACTAAAACCTTTTACAATTGGTGTTTAATGCTCACACCCAACAATCACAATCTCATAAAGAATAGAACAAATTGAGTAGCTAAATTGCAAGAGCTTTTACATAAGTAATGAATTATCTATCTATATATTATTAATAATTGTTTGATGGAGTATTTATAACTCATACCCACCAAAGAAATGTTAGACTATGAAACTCATCAAATCTTCAAGACATGCTAAACAGATTTTACATTAATTGTATGTCAGGTAGGAGTCGCAGTCACTACTAATTATTCGCGGTCGTGACATACCAATTTCCATACAGAAGCTAAAAATTGCAGCAGAAAACCCTATTTATGTCTAACAGCTAGTCCACGTGTCAGCTCCTCATTGGTCCATCAGGAAAATATAGTCTTTGCTTTCTAACTACCCACAAATGTTGCGGTCGCGATCAATCCTTGTACATGGCATGATTGAGACACGAATTATTCTATTTAAAGGAGAATTTTCATTTTCATGAATTGCGGTCACTACCCACAATGTCGCCTATGCAAATTTTGTTCTTCAAAGGATACCTAGGACACTTAACATGTTGTGGTTGTGGACTTGGTTCCCTCTTCAGTCACTATCAAAGTTGCGGTCATGACTGAGCCGCGACATTGACCACGAATTCGTCTGTGACTTTGACACTCCCATCTTTGGATGAGTCACGACAGCAACGATGCCCTCGAATCTGTCTGGCCTAGTTTCACCCTGTCTTGAGCTAAGTAGCGGTTGTGAATTATAAATCACTGACCGCGAATTTGGATGAACTTTGTTTTATTAAAGATCATGAAATCCATCCAACTTCCAATTGAAAGTCTAACTTAATTCTGCAAAACAACACTTAATGGAAACATTAGAATTGATCAATCTCCTTTGTCAAGATCAAAATAGGTTCAAGACTTAGGGTTAACCAACCTAATCCAATAATCTCCCCTCTTTTTTATTTTGACAACTTAGATTGATCCTAAGGGAAAATAATTCATGAATGTGAAGTTGGAGTGGTAATTTGTTCAATGTATGCTTCGAATCTTTTAGTATACTTGCAAATTTTAGTGAATTTTTCTAAGTATGATTTCAAGGCCAAAATTCTAAGTATGATGCTCTTATGCTCTTATGTTCTTATGCTCCCCCTCAACTTATGCTATTATTTTTCTCTGCCCTTTGATTCATTCTAAATTCTATCTCTTCCCCTTTGGCAAGATCAAAAAGAGGGTAGAAGGGAAAAAGATCAATTGTATAAATAGATAAGTAATCATAGGGAGCAAATACATAAAAATTGAAATCGAGCAATCACCTAGCACATAATTTCATCAAAGAAACAACTTTTATATATATAAACTTTTAAAAAAAATTTTTGTAGGATCACATTTTTTGCATAAAAGAAAGACTTAAAAAAGATCCTAAACTAGAAAGCAAGAGAATCATCTTTATCTCTAAAAAAGTCTTCATCATCACCATGATCTTCACCTTCAGTCTCATTTTCATCCTCCACTTGATCATCGCCTTCTTCTTTGTGAGTATCATCAAACCCTGTGAAGTTCAGAAGATGGTAAAAAGGGACTCCCAACTTCTCTTAAAAGTCTACCATATCACTATGAAGATGAGAGAGGAACATAAATCTCCTTTTCATCACCCTCATCAACTTATCCAGTTTGTTGTTGATGGTAGCAAGTAAGAGTTTAGCCTTAGGCTTTGGTTGAGGAGGGATGGATGGGGCTCCTTCTTCAATAATTAGTCTCTTCCTTTTTTAGGCTTGTGAGGACTCCATCTTTTTAGCACCAATTGCACCCAAAGTGTAGGCATAAGTGTCCGAGTGAATTGCTTTGCATTTATGAGATAGGTGAAATCATGAAAGTTTTGTGATGGTAGAGGTTTCTTAGTAAGGAACTTTTTATTATCCTCATTAAGAGCTCCTACATATCGATATATGGTTGTGATGTGCAATGGAAGAAGGAATTAGCTTTTAGGCTTGGTGCTTATATGGATTAATTGATCCACAAGATACCTACTAGTTTGGATTCATTTATTCTTGACAAGGCAGAAAAGAAATGCCAATGTCCTTTTGTGATAGTTTTTCATTTCCATCACCTTTAGCATTAACCGAGAAGGTGATGATACGATGAAGTATCCAAAATGGTAAGGTTTTAATGTGTTTGGCCAATGAGGTTTTGGGGTCATGTTTAGTTTTGATTGAGATTTTCGACCAAAATTCAGAGGAAATAACGTCAAGTGCAGAGATGATGAAAGGTATATGTTCTCTGACTTGAAGGTTAAAAAGTAAGGAAAGTTGGACGAAAGTAATGAAATGAGGGTCACCAAAAGCTCAAAAAACTAACCCGTATTAGCCTGCTCGTGAATCTGCTTTGCGACTAAGTTATACTATGGACAAGAATTCTTTAACCACTTCTTCATATTCGGGTTCATCCCGAAAGATAAACTCGATCCAGCCCAAGTTCAATAGGAATGCATGAATTTCTTCGTTAAGCCTAAGCATCTTTAGCAGGAAAGTTGAAGGGATTTTGTTTGGGAGGATTGTTTTGGAGGAGTTTGCTTTGTAGCGGTCTTTCTCCTCTTTGTTAATACCCTTCATAAGGTGAAGAGCAGGAGGGGCAGAAGGTCGAGCAATGGCCTTGCCATTTTCTACTCTGGACATTTTCTTGGGAGCCATGGGAGTAGTTTGAGAGATTTTTAGAGTTTGAGAGACTTTGATGTTGGAAGTGAAGTGAGGATGGTACTGTTTAAGGGGGTATTTATAGCCATTTGGTGTCTTTGTAAATGACTAGAAATGACTAGAAATGCATTGATAAAGAGATGTAACCGTTTGGCAATCAAATCACTTAATGGCTATGCAGTTATCCTAATTCGCATTCGCGAATTTCGGAGTCACGATCTTGAATTCCAAAACTTGTGAGTAACGAACAATTTTTCCTCAGGAATACACACTTCAATGATCCAAAATTTGAATTCTTGACCAAAATTTATAGTGGAGCTTGATTTTTGCCACTGCGATTTGATGTTTGACAGCCAGGTGACTTGGAATTATAATTCACGACCGTGAATAGGTGATAGTGACCGCGAATTATAAGTAAGCGAAGATAAGGATAGAAAATTAAGTTTTAAAAATTATGTTACAGAAAAGCACAATTACAATTAAAATTAAGACATCTTAATTAACAAATATCAAATTTAATAAACACATATAATTATCACAAATCAAAAAATAACAACCAACACACATAGCAATTATACATAAGATCAAAATTTTCACTTTAGGGAACTGCCATCAAGCATTTCCAATTCTCTCTTAATGAAGTTCAAACTTTCTTTAGTGAGAGGTTTAGTGAAAATATCCACAAGTTCATGATTTGTGTCAATAAACTCTAACACAACATCACCCTTTTGGACATGATCTCTAATGAAATGGTGTCTAATATCTATGTGTTTGCTCATAGAGTGTTGGATGGGATTTTTAGAGATATTGATAGCACTAGTATTGTCACATTTAATAGGAATGTGATCAATCACTTTGCCAAAATCCTTCAATTGTTATTTCATCCAAAGGACTTAGGTGCAATAATAGCCCGCAACAACATAGTCGGCTTCTGCGGTGGATAAGGCAACCGACACTTGTTTTTTTCTAAACCAAGATACTAGGCATTCTACTATAAATTGGCAAGTCCTGAAAGTGCTTTTTCTATCAAATAAACCACCCACATAATCCGCATCCTAATATCTATGAAACTAAAGGGTGAATCCCTAAGATACCATAACCCTAAGTGAATTGTGTCATGCGAATACTTAAAAACTCTCTTAACAATATTAAATATGACTCTTTAAGAGAGGATTGGAACCTAGCACACATACATATGCTAAACATGATATCTGGCCTAGAAGCAGTAAGATAAAGTAGAGATCTAATCATACCTCGATATCTTTTTTCATCTACCATCTTACCTAACTCATCTTTGTGTAACTTGATGGTACCACTCATGGGGGTTTTGGCTACTTTGCAACCATCCATGCCAAACTTCTTGAGTATCTTCCTTATGTATTTGGCTTGGTTGATGAAGATCCCTTCTTTAGTTTACTTGATTTATAGACCAAAAAAGAACTTGAGCTCTCTTATCATGCTCATTTCAAATTCACTAGTCATATACTTAGCAAAATCCTCATAAAGAGGTTCATTAGTAGCACCAAAAATGATATCATTAACATAAATTTGTACAATTAGTGTATCATGCTTATGCTTTTTAACAAATAGTGTGGTGTCCACTTTTCCTTTTTCAAAGTCATTTTTCAAAAAAAATGAACTAAGCCTTTCATACCAAGCTCTTCAAGCTTGTTTCAATCCATATAATGCTTTGTTCAATTTAAAAAAATGATTGGGAAAACAATGTGACTCAAAACCAGGAGGTTGTTTAATATAGACTTCCTCCTCAATAATTCCATTCAAAAATGCATTTTTTACATCCATTTGAAAAAGCTTAAAATTCATAAGGCATGCAAAAGCTAAAAGTATCCTAATCGCCTCTAATCTTACAACGGGGGCAAAAATCTTATCATAATATATGCCTTCCTCTTGATTGTATCCTTTAGTAACCATTCTAGCTTTATTCCTTTTGGCAAGACCTTGCTTTTCTAACTTGTTCCTACAAACTCATTTGCAACCTATAATGGAGTGTTCTTTAAGCCTAGGGACAAGGTCTCATACCTTATTTCTCTCAAATTGGTTGAGTTCCTCTTGCATAAGAAGCACCCAACTCTCATCATTAAGAGCCTCATCAATTGATTTTGGCTTAAGTTGAGAAACAAATGCTAGATTATTATCTAAAAGATTAAGTTGTGATCTAGTACTTACACCCTTAGAGGTATCACTAATAATCAAATCTTTGGGGTGATCCTTAGAGAATCTCCAATCCTTGGAGAATCTCCAATCCTTGGATAGATCTTGACTTGGCTCATCTTCTTGTTGATCTTATGATTCCTCATCTACTCTTGATGATTCACATCCTTCCTTATCTTTATCCTCTTTTCTTATAGTGTCTTTCAACTCTAATTTTTCAAGGTTACCTACAAGATCATCAACAAAAACACATTTTCCAAGATCAAGTTTACTAGATTCATCAAAAATAACATTCATAGACTCTTCAACTACTATAAAACTCTTATTAAAGACTCTATAAGCCTTTTTAGTGGTGGAATAGCCTAAGAATATACCTTCATTGATCTTGGAATCGAATTTCCCAAGATTATCTTTGATATTCAATATATAACACTTGCATCTAAATACTCTTAGGTATGATATCTTAAGTTTTCTACCATTCCATAGCTCATAGGAAGTTTTATTGAGAATGGGTCTTTTAAAGACTCTATTTGCAATATAACATGAAGTATTAACTGCTTCGGCCCAAAAGTAATTCGGTCAAAAAATACTCATTGAACATCGTTCTAGCCATTTCTGCTAGTGTTCTATTTTTCCTCTCTACAACACCATTTTGTTGTGATGTTCTAGGAGTTGAAAAATTATGGAAGATCCCATTCTCGGAACAATAGGTTTCAAAAGACTCCTTTTAAAATTCTTTTCCATAGTTACTTCTTATAGAAGAAATGAAGTAACCCTTTTCATTTTAAATTCTTTTTGCAAAGCTTTTGAAAAAATCAAAAGTGTCATTCTTATAAGCTAGAAAGGACACCCAAGTAAACCTAGAATAATCATCAACTAAGACTAATGCGTAATGTTTTCCACCTAAGCTAACACTTCTAATGGGTCCTATTAAGTCCATATGAATTAGTTGAAGGGGTCTTGATGAACTTACAACATTTTTAGTTTTTTGGGAGGCTTGATGTTGCTTCCCTATTTGACAAGGACCGCATGTCTTGTCTTTTATGAAATTTAGCTTGGGAAGGCCTTCCACTAACTTTCCTTTAGATAGGCTTTGTAGAAGATCCATGCTTGCATATCCAAGCCTTCTATACCATAACCAAGCTTCATTACTCAAAGGCATAAGACACTTAAAAGATTAGTTAGTCAAATTGTCTAAGTCAATTGAGTAGGTATTGCCTTTCCTTTCACCCTTGAAGATAACCTTATCATCCACTAATGTGGTGACTCAGCATTCCTTAGGATCAAAGGTGACTTTATTACCTTTGTCACACAATTAACTAACACTCAACAAATTATGTTGTAAGATATTAACTAATAAAACATTATCAATCAAAGAATAACCATTTTTACCAATGGTTCCAATGCCTATTACCTTACCCTTGGCATTGTTACCAAATGTGACATTTTTACCTTCTTTTTCCTTCAATGTTGTGAATAGGTTTCTATTTCCCGTCATATGCTTAGAACATCCACTATCCACATGCCAATTGCTTGATTTATTGGTAGTTGATTGCTTGATTTATTGGTGGTTGATTGCTTGATTTATTGGTGGTTGTCATACTTCCCTACATAATAAAAGTAAATCACTTTTTCTTAGGTACCCAAGCATATTTGGGTCTTAGGAGGTTAGGAGTTGAAGGGTCCTTTAGTTTGAGATGATCCTTCTTAATAAAAATAATGAATATTAATATGTCTAACTTTCATGCAATAGTGACATTAGAGTAGACTTATGAGTCTTTCTCCTATGCATAAACTTAGTATGAGTAGGAGGCATTTTCATACTTTGATTATGTGAGTGCATGCATGCGCTTGAGTGATGAGGAGGAGTAAATGATCGTTTTTGTTTATGTATGCGAGCATACTTTTTATTGTACAAATAGGCATGGTTTGCTCTTTGAGTCTTAGCTTTTGAGCTTTGGGGAGCCTTCCCTTTGGCCTTAGGCATAAGTGGCTTAGTGCTAGGAGAACTTTTCTTTCCAATTACCTTTACACTTTAAGTTTGAGGTTTTGATGCTCTAATGAATGTAGTGGGAGATGATGTGGACAAGGAGGCTTCATTGAAGCCAAAACCATGTCTAATCAATGGTCGCCTTTGAGACACAATCAATGTATCTAAGGCTTCCTTTCCTTTATGAAACTTAGAGATTAAGCTTTTAAGCTTAATGACTTCCCTTTTTATAGAGTCATTCTCTTTTCTTAAGGTTGCTAAGAAAGTTGATGTCTTGGAAAGATTTTTCATAGATTTTTTGAGCTTATCATTTGATGCTCTCAATTCGTTTACAAGATTATTGAGGGATTTATAATCATCCTCTAATTTTAGACATTTTTTCTTGTAAGACTTCATTTGTGACTTGTATTTGTCACATCTCATAGTAAGAGCCTCTAAAAGCTCTTCATCTACCTCATCAAAATATGAATAAGAATGGGATGAAGTACTTACCTCATTTGGAAAGTCTTCCTGTGCCATGAAGCAAATGTTGGCAACGTTTCCTTCTTTTTCATCTTCATTTGAGCTATATCCTAAGTGGCTGAGATACTTTTCTTTTTTTCCTTGTCCCCTCTCTCCTTCTTCTTTCTCTTGGAACAATCATATTTGATGTGGCCTTGCTTGCCACACTCATGGCAAGTGACTTCATTAGATCTCTCTCTAGGATTAGGAGTTGTCTTCTTGAAGCTTCTTCTCTCTTTTCTTCTTCTAATTAACTCCTTAGTCCTTTTTGAGAACATTGCTAGCTCTTCTTCTTCTTTGTCACTTTCTTCATCACTAAAGGTAGTATCTATCTCTTTCTCCTTGGTTGAGGATTTGAGTGCCAATGTTCTTTTTTTTTTTTTTTCTTCTTGGCCCCTTAATTTCTTCATTTGCCCATCCTTTTGTAAGGCTAACTCATGAGTTAAGAGTTGCCTATTAACATATCTGTAGGAACCTTTTTAATATTCAGGTTGGACTCTTGAATGTTGCACATTCTTACACCAAACTTTTCTAATGGAAGAGTTTTAAGGATTTTCGTGTTTACCTCATAGTTGGTAAGAGTCCTTCCAAATTTCTTCATGTTTGTGACAATGGATATAAGTCTATTCGTTATTTTGGTGATGCTTACATAGTCTTTCATCATGAAGAGCTCTAATTCTGCCATGTACATCTTTAATCTACTTGATTTGACAAATGTTATGCCTTCATGATAGTTTTCAAGAGTCTTCCAAATAACATGAGTTGTTTGGCAATGTTGCACTCTTCTAATCTCTTCCCTTGAGAGAGAGTTTAGAAAAATAGTCATTTCCCTATTGTTCTTGCCATTTGACCTCCTATGGGCTTCAACCTAATCTTCCCTTGGAATGAGTTCTTCAATTCCAACCACTACTTTAGTGGGTGGCTTCCATTCTTTGACAACTACATCTCAAAGTTCCACTACATCTATATTAAGATAAATCTCCATCTTATACTTCCAATGAGTATACTCGGATCCATCAAAGTAGGGCTTAAGGTCTGAGGGGATTCCCTCTTATGCCATGATCTTTGCTCACCCAATTAAGGCTTGTTTGTGAGACTAGTCTCTAATACCACTTGTTGGCCTTAGGCACTAAGAAGGGGGGTCGAATTGGTGTTTAAAAAAAATAAAGTGAGAGATAAAGATAGAGTAAAAAGGAGACACAAAGATTTATAGTGGTTCAGTATTAACCAACCTTATGTTCACTCCTTAATTCTCTGTAATTGGGTGTTTTACTCACTCAAAATGGTGTTTCTAAGCTCATACCTAACTTTTACACTTTGTGTTTTCAAGGCTCACACAACAACCTCTCTTACAAGTGTTTTCTAAGGTTCACACTAAAATCTCTCTCAAGTGTTTTCACATGCTCACACTAAAACCTTTTACAATTAGTGTTTAATGCTCACACCCAACAATCACAATCTCATAAAGAATAGAACAAATTGAGTAGATAAATTGCAAGAGCCTTTTATACAAGTAATGAATTCTCTATCTATATATTATTAACAGTTGTTTGGTAGAGTATTTATACACCATACCTACCAAAGAGATGTTAAACTATGAAACTCATCAAATCTTTAAGACATGCTAGGCAGATTTTGCATTAATTGCATGTCAGGCGAAAGTCCAAGTCGCTACTGATTAGTCGCAGTCGCGACATACCAATTTCCATACGGGAGCTAAAAATTATAGCGAAAAACCTCGTTTGTGTCTAACGGCTAGTCCATATGTTAGCTTCTCATTGGTCTATCAAAAAAATATAGTCATTGCTTTCTAACTGCCCATAAAAGTTGCGGTCGCAATTAGTCCTTGCACAGGGCACTACTGAGATGAGAATTCTTCTGTTTAAAAGAGAATTTTCATCTTCATGAATTGCGATCGCTAACCACAATGTCGCCCTTACGACTTTTGCTCTTCAATGGATACCTGGGACACTTGGCACGTTGTGGTTGTGGACTTAGTTCCCTCTTTCGTCACTATAAAAGTCACGGTCACAACTGAGTCACGATCGTGACTGAGGCCCGACATTGACCGTGAGTTCGTTTGTGACTTTGACAGTCTCATCTTTAGATGAGTCGCGACAACAACGATGCCTGCGAATTCATTTGGCCTAGTTTCACCTTGTCTTGAGCTAAGTAACGATCATGAAGTAGAGATCACTGATCGTGAATTTGGATCAACTTTGCTTTCTTAAAGATTGTGAAATACATTTAACTTTCAATTGAAAGTCTAACTAAATTCTGCAAAACAACACTTAATGGAAACATTAGAATTGATCAATCTCCCCTATCAAGTTCAAAAGAGGTCCAAGACTTAGGGTTAACCAACCTAGTTGAACATAGAGGATGTTAATTTTCACTTTCTTTTTATTGTGTGTCTGTGTGTGCACACACATCTATATGTTTGTTCTTGAGTATGACATTGTGACTTGAAATGAGGTTGGAACTATCCATTTGTGAATTTGAGATGATCACATTTTGCACCATTTTGAGAAACAAAGAAAGAGATTTTAATGAGCTAAGCTGACCTGATTATTGTAGTATTTGATTTTAGCTCACTTAATTTCAAGCATAGTTGTAAAAAGTGTGCTTGAGCACAAGGTGTAGAACTTAGTGCCTTAGACCTAGCAAGGTGGCTAATATCACAATGATGCATGCCTTTGTGCACCTGGAACTTAAGACAAGGTGTTGTTGAGGTGTACCTTTGTGTCTTTTGCATTTTTACGTCTTTTTTATTTAAATATATCATATAATTTCAATCATCCATTTATAATCTGAATCATCTTTTTCAAGTTCTAAAATAGCTTACTATGGGCTTACCCACACCTAATAATCTCAAAGAAAAAAAACACACAAAAGATAGAAGGCAACAACACTTCCAACCATCATTTCAAGTGTGATAGGATTGATTTTTTCTTGTTCTTCTTCTCTGTTGTACCTTTATTCTTCTCATCTCTCAAGGTTGTCTTTTTTCCTCCTCATTCGTCTTGATCATCTATCCATGTCTCTCTTGTTTATTTTTCTTTCATCTTTTTTTCTTCTTGTCCTTTCCTTTTCCTTTACTTCTAAATTGCTATTTTTTTTTAATAACTTTTGTCAATAAATTTTGCTTATATAGTGTTGTTCTAATACTGAATTTATGTTAGGCTTTTAGTTATTGATTATATAACTTAATGTATTATTGATTTTATGTTTAAATATTACTGTTTTGACCCTCTTTTTTGGCGCCTCACAGTAATAAGGCGTGCACCTTATGGTTAGGCTCTAGGATCCTTTGCACCTTGATGCACCTTTAATAACTATACTTTCAAGTCAATCCATGTTCAAAATTGATTTTGAGTTGAGTTCAAACTTTATAAACCATGTTTCATTTAAAGTTATTGAGCTTAGACTAAGCACAATAATTTGATAGAGCTTAAACATTAACAAAAATTTTACCTATTTTAAAATGTTTTATTTATGAAATTCTATATTAAATCGGTATTCCATAAGGTTTTCAACTTCAATAGTGACTAGACCTTGAGATGGAGTGCAAATCCATCTTTGTATACGGGGAGTGTTTATATTACTTATGGTCAATGTGATGCAGCATTTGATATAAGTGTCACATTTTCCTTAGTATCTTATACTTATTTTATTCATTTAATGTGTTATTTTGAAAATCTCATCATGCACTATAAGATATTTTATTAAATCTAATGCTAAATGGCAAACAAATATAAACTGGTGTGGTCTGAACAAAATGTAGTTGAGCTTATTTTTGCTTATGCTTATTCACGAGTCTAGGAAATTGTTATTCAAACTTGTTCATATAACTTCATAAAAAGTTACAAACAATTTTTCACCAAACACCAGTTCACAAACACACTTCAAACTGTATTTTGTTTTAAAGGAAGATAGTTGATGTTCTCTCACGTGTTTCATAGATGTAGAAGCTTGTGATTAACAATTGAACTGATTTGCTTAATATTTTGCTATTTTTAGTTAAAAGGCTTAAACTCTTTGTATAAGAAGGGGAAAAAGTGTTAAAAATGAAAGAAAGCCAAAATACAATTGAATTCATCAGAAAAGGCATACGTATCATGTACAAGTATTATTAAAAAAATCATTTCTCCTAATTCCATTCCTTCAATCAAAATATCTTTTTATTTTACTACTTTGTTGCAACCTAAATTCACTTTTGAGCTTGAGGAAGGTAATTTGTCAATAAGGCAACTGTAGAATAATCTTTAGTTATTTTTTCCTTAGGAACACTCATTTTTGTTATCCGAGTTTTGGATTAATACTCTTTTATCATTATTTGTCTGAACATAAGATTGATAATTCTTAGTAGTTTGATTGTTATTAGTTATTGTTAGTGGGTTTCTGTTTTATTTTAAACATTTGTTTATGTATTATAAGTTTATAACTGTTTTAGCATTGTTTTTTTTTTTTTTTTGTAGCTTACTGTATTGAATCAGTTAAGGAATATATTTGGTTAGGGGAAAAGAGAGGCAAAAGCAATTACTCTTGATGTTACCTCAAAGGCATATGATAAACGACTTACACAATGATCTCCAGTGGCGATTTGGATTTGGCAGGAAGCAAAGTTGCCTTCCTGCAAAATCTTTATGAAGAGTTGCACTTTGATTCACAAAAGGCCACTGAGATACTTGAAGGTAGTGAATAATATGAAGCCATCAATGAATAACATTATCATGTTTAGACCTATAACCAGTTTCTAATTTTTTTTTATTGGCTTAGAATTTTACTTGTGTAGTAGGGAAGTGATTATTGGAAATAAGGCTTAGTTGAATTTAATGATCATTTTACTTAATTATTTCTCTTGGCTTTTCAAGAAATTTACTGCTAAAAGCTCCAACAATGTGTGGCTAATGGGGAGCTGAGTGATGAGGATGTTGTTACTTTAAACTGTTTGTGAGTTATGCTCTGCCTTCCTTAGCAAACTATTGATGTAGCTCAACTTGATATCTGTGGCAATTTGTTTGAAAAGGTAAGATGGATTTTGATTTATGAACCTTTGTTGAATGAAAACTCAAGTAATAGTGGGGCTCCTTACCTTAGGTCTTCCAATTTAATTTATGTTTCAAAATAAATTTATTATTTTGGAGTATAGGGTATTGAAGATATTAATAGTTATGTATAAATCATATTTATATGGTGGATTCAATGTAGTCAAAGGTGCACCCCTAGGTGCAAAAGTGAGGCAAGAAATTGAGTCAACACTTTTAGACATGCAAAGCAAGGTGCCTTTAATAAAGCCCTTTGTATTGCATTCAGGTGAGCACCTCTTCAGAACTGAGAGGCGTAGAAAGCATGTGCCTATCTAAATCTGATATCCCAATGCCATTTTACTTAAAAGCCTTTAGGGTATTATGGTCAAATGCATCTTTAGATCTTTTAAAATATATATTTTAGGTTTATTCTACATTGAGTTTGACTATTTTATTCTACATTTTAAGGTTGTTTTGCATTTCTATATACATTATTTTGATTAGAACCTATAACTTATTTGAAATTCAGTCTGATTATGATCAATTCATACTTTTTTTTAATTATTTTGGGTTGAATTTCACGTGCTAAGGTTTGTTCCAACTTCTAACAATCTATAAGATATTTTTTAGTTTGTTTTTATAAATTTATATTTTTCCTATGCTCGGGTAAGCGCTTTTGTTGTGCCTCGTGCCATAGGCAATAAAAGAACCTATTGCATTGAGTGTGCCTTTTGCTTTTGACTACCTTGGTTGAATTGGTTACCTATTTACTCTATTGAAGTGGAAACCATAAGTTGTTCTACTAGATGTCCATCTTTTTGTTGTCATGCCAAATTGAAGTAGTAGTTGACAAAAGTCACTGGCAATATCAAAAATCATATGTTGTGATGCTCTGGAAGGCAGGCAGCTAATAAAATGGTTCATATGATTGTTATGGCTCTTAAATCTACAATGAAACATGATGATCACTTATTCTTGGTTGGGATTGTTTCTTTAATTACTTTTGCTTTTGGAACTTGTTTTGAGATGTCACACACTATTGTCTTGTGAACTTACCATTTTCTCAGAACTCTACCTTTTTGGGCTTAATCTTTTTTTTTTTAAAAAATATTTGTAACGAATTTATTACCTTATCAAAAAGTTGAAAGATTTCAACTATGTGTCAGATTAATTTAAACAATTCTTGTTCCTACTAGATAATTAATTGAATTATGCTCATCCTAATATTTGTCCTTTGTAGGTGATCAAGGATGCAATTGCTTCAGGTGTTGATGGTTATGATGTTGATGTTAAGATGATAGTCAGAAAGGTTGCTCATGGCTTATAGTTAACTAGGGAGGCTACCATGTCTATTGCCAGCAAAGTAGTGAGTATTTTTTGTGTTTGTTATTGAAATGAATATAATCTTAATTATTCTTTCCAAATTAAGAATTCTTTGTCCTGAGTTGTTAGTTACAATTGTAATTATTCTGTCTTATTTGTTATTGGTAATGAAAATATAACAACTATAAATATGTGTAATTGTTGATTATGGTAGTGACTATTTTTATGATATTCAAATTTTAGAAGGATCATAATGAAAGAGAGTTCGAGTAATATGACCAAGAAAAGGCAACTGCCATTGCCAAAACTAAGTTCTAATAAAAAACTTATCAAACTGATCAAATCTAAAGGGCTAGTAAGAAGGAACTATCCTCTATCTCTAACCTTAAACCTTAATCCACTTGTCACTCCATGTTTAATAGACTCATTAGCCTAATTCCTATTCTTGTTATTAGTTAATCCACCTATAATAAATATAACATCAACTCTAAGCACCTAAAGCTAAAGTGTGTGTGTGCTGATAATAATGTTTTTTCATTTAAGGTAGGTCCCTATCTTAATTTTATTGATCCTGTAGGTAGTACTAGACTTAAGTTTGAAGTGTGGGTGCACTTTCATTAAATTTATGATGATAATTGAGAAAAAATAGGAAAGGTAGAATTATTTGGTGTCATAAACGATATCAGGCCAAAAATGAGTAGGGCACTTCTAGTTTGAGAAAGCACCTTAGGTTATCTTATAAAATATTTTCACTTGAGATGAAAAAAATACTAAATGATGCTTTTAAGTCCAAAGATTGCCAACAGACTTTACCTTTCCCTAAGTTTACAGATGATTAGTCTACATAGCATTATGACTAAGAAGATTGTAAGGAAGCTTTGGCTAGGAAGATCATAAAAGATGAATTGTCATTTATGTTTGTAGACAAAAAAGCTTTTATAGAATTTGTGCAAGTTTTTTGTCTAGATTTTATAATCCCTTTAAAAATTTACAATTGCAAGAAATTGATTTCATTTGTATGATAGATAAAGTCAAAATTATCTGCTTTCATTGAAAGTTAGTGTCAAAAGAGTTTCTTTGACTACTGACATTTAGATAAGTATTCAAAATCTGTCTTATTTGTGTTTGACTGCTCACTTTATAAATTTGTATTGGAATTTGCATAAAAGAATTCTTAATTTCTATGTCATCAAAATCCATAAAAGGAGTGAATATAAGGAATGCTAATGTTCGGATGGGTTGGGGTTGAAAAGGTTTATATGGATTACTATTGACAATGCTTCATCAAATGATGTTGTTGTCCAACATTTGAGGAAAAAAATTGACTAAGAGAGATGCCTTAGTCCTAGGAAAGAACTATTTCCATATGAGATGTGCCCACATCTCACAATTAGTTGTTAAGATGGACTTGACTTTGTTTGAGGTTCCATTGGGAGAATAAGGGAGGTTGTTAAGTATATTAGCAACAAAGGTCAAACAATTTTAAAAAGTGTTATGAGTTAGCTAACATCAATTTAAAAGCTTCTATAATGTTAAACTGCTCGACAAGGTGGAACTTGACCTATTAAATTTCAAAAACTACCATTAAGTACTTAAAAGCTTTGGATAGGTTAGAGGATATTGATAGTAAGTTTTCAATAGAATTTAGTGAAAATATACCTACTAAAAGTGATTGGACAATAGCTAGAACCCTTTCTTAATTTCTTAAGAAATTTTATGATGTGACCACAAAACTTTTTGGATCCTTTTATTCTACTGCTAATCTTTACTTTCTTGAACTATCTAAAACTTTAAGGAAATTGATTTATACTAAAAATTGGTGTAATGGTGAGGATACAACTCTTGCTAAAATGGTAAAATTTACGAGATTGAAATTTGACAAATATTGGGTTCTTTGTCAAGAATGAATATGTTGTTATTTGTTTGGTAAAGGCTTAATTTTGCATATGATGAATTACATTTTGATTCTTTTCCTAGAATTGCACTTAGTTCTATGGTTAGGTTTGCTACTGTTCCTTCATTGATATTTGTTATTGGGTTTGTTGTTGTTGCTTTAATGATATGATGTTGCTTAATCTCATTTTATACATAAGTTGTGGAGGACTTGCAGTAAGTATAAGTGATTTGTTGTGTTGTTATTAATCTTGCTAGGATTTTCTATCTCTTACTCTACTACCTACCTACTTTTAGTCATGATATGTTTGATGCTTCCATCCTGATTGCTTGAAGACTACAAAGGTTCTTCCTAAATGAAACTTTGATCAAAGTATTATTTAATCATTGATATACTTATTATGGCCTGCTTGTATAATTTACAATAAGAATATTTTGATTATGATGTGATAAAGTTAACTTAAAATATGGGACTACCTTTACATTTTCTGAAATTTGTCTTCTAATTTACGATTTTTATAATTTAGGATAATTTATGATATTTATGTTATGATTTCTTGAATTAGATTTACATATAAAATGATAAATTGATTTCATTTTATAGACATTTATATGATGTAGGTTATTTTGATTGTAAAATTTTAGTTGCTTTTAAATTTTGAATATAGAAATTTGCATGATATAGGTTATTTTCAAAATATATGATTTGATTTGAACCATCTCATGAATCTCATTCGAGCTAAATACTCGACTTGGTCCATCCCAAATTTTCAAGATGAAGTAATTTGGTTCCATGATTGCTTTGGGACGTTCTAGTTCCTTATAAATGGGAAGCCTAAATTTTTGGGATGATTATAAAGTTTTTAAAAACCCCACCTTGGACCATCCCATGCTTAATGCTCGTGAAACTTGTAATATATTGTATTAGTTACAAAGTATTTATTAAATTTATATGCTATGTATGATGTTACAACGCTCCCTACCTCATATAATTTTTTTTATTGAGTTATGGGTTGTTCACCTCTCTCCAATAATAGTTTTGTATGATTGAGTTAGACTAGAAGTGAGGCTTGCATTCTTCTCCAATATGTTTTATCTGTTATTAGGATTCTTGGTTGATTTACAACTTTTGGGTTGAGGCTACGTCCTATGACCTTGAGATATTTTTAAGAGCAAAGATTAGTTGAATTTTAATTTAATGATTTGATTATTATTTGAGTCATGGATGAAAAGGATTAATAGTTTTAATGGATTTTTTTTTTTTATAGAAGCTCTTATTATTTTAAGACAAAAAAGTAAGCTTAGTTTGTTTGGGTTTATAATAAGAGGTAAGCTTAGTTTGTTTGGTTTTATAATAAGAGTAATGCTCTAGTTTATATTAGTTTTTGTGGTGTTTGATGGTATTTAAATTATTAAGAGCAGGCTTATGAGGTTAAGGATACTTAGCCTCACATCAGTCACGACCTCCAAGTTGGGTGCTGATAATGTATTATGCAAATATAATTATGAAGATGTTCATAACAATAAGACTATATATTTGTATATTAAGATACTATTCTTAAATATCCTTAATCAAGAGGGGACCTTGATATCATGGATAGAGTAGCATACATTAAGTGTTCTTAATTTGAAAAGTGATTAATCTTATTATCCAATCAAGTATAGACACGATGGACTAATGTATGGATTACTGTTGTTGAGGAATTGGATTGATTTATAAGGAGAACTCTATCAACTAATTGTATGGTATCAAGGAAATATCCTATGTAGGTTGTAATAGTAATCCTTAGACTCGAAATTATTATGCTAACTTATATGCCGAGTTGCATGCTTTGACATTAATCAGTGTAGCTCTAAACCTAGTTGTAGATGGAGTAGTGATTGAGTATATAACAAGTTATATGAAGTTGTATGAATAATAAGTAGAGGATTTGCCCCTTCCTTATAATGGGAGTATGTTTCTTATGGCTAGAGAATAATAATTCTTAGAAAATAGTTTTTTAAGTATTTATTCACTATGGTTATGGACTTATGAATCAAGAACCAATTTAGATTTAAAAGAGTTTGCACTTCTTCATACTTTTAATTTAATTAAGATATAGTTTTAACAAAAGGGAAATATCAAAATAACCTAGTATGATAGGTTGCAATCAAACCTCTTTGACTCTCCTCATTAATTGTGGCTCATAATACATTACTAAATATAGTTCATGATCTATGCGTAAAATAGATTGAATATTTTCTAATATGATTAGAATTATTAATTTTATGCATGACCAACATAAATGAGGAACGTAATGGGTCATACGTATTAGGCAATTGAATAAGGAATGTAAAAGAAAATATTTACCCTTAAAAGAGTTTAAGGAGAAATCCTATGTTAATTATTCTAATTAGAGACTTTTAATTAAAGAGTTAATTAAAATTATAGGGCTTTAAGGCCAAACCAGTAGCCTTAAAGGAGGCCACATGGCATGGCTATATACCATTCAGCCAAGCTTAGACAACAACCTAAAGACAAAGAACCTTGTCATTATTATCCTTGTATGACAAGAAAACCCAAACCTACTGAAAATGATATAAAAGGGATATTAAAGAGGACTTTAGACATGTTAGCATATGCCTTAGTCTCCATTCTCTTCCACAATATAGTTTTCTTAAGTGTAAGAAAAGACATGTTTTTCTTCTTTAGTTATCATGTGGATCACCATTAAAGGCTCAACACTTGGATAGCTAAGGTTTACTACAACTTAGCTAGGTGATAAACGATAAAAGTTTTTGACTCAAAGGAGTATAAGATGTAATTTTTCTCAACTTTATTGTAATGCATTAAGCAATAAACATATGTAATATTAGTAGAGAATTTTAAATTCTAGACTTAACATATGAATTACTAGTATATCATGTTAATATTTCCTTACACATATGAGACAACATAATGGTTTCCATCTTACTTAAGAATTACATCAAATATCTATAATAGACACCAAGTATGATAGTAGTGGAAAACAAAGATTAAAGGATATCTTACATATAATATGAGGATTAGATCATCTATTAAGATTGGTTATATATGTAATTAGTCTAGTTAATTCTTAAAGTCAGTGTGTTACTAAATAGATTAGAAAAAAAATGACATTTACACTTAAGAAAGAGGTCTTACCACTGTGAATGGATGTGCGTATGAATATTTATATAACAACTAAATTCAAGGTATATGATACCTAAGGCTTAACTTTGTCAAGTTTAAGTCATAGATTTAACTTTTATAAGTTTATTACTTGTTTTGGCTTATCTATAAGAGTAAAAATGTTCTAACTTATTCATATAGGTTTGCACCAACATGTTTAATTAAGACTCATTTATGAGAGGCTAATTATGAGTTAGTTTGAATGAAACTGTTCATTATAAAATGAATATGTATCTTAAGTTTACTATAATAATATTATCCTATTATGACAATATAAGCTATTTAGAAAATAATGTCTCATGATTAATTAAAATTTTTAATGATATACCTAGACATTAATGATATGTAATATTATTGGATACAAAGTTAATACTTGATGACTCTTGGAGTAAATTTGAGACATGTTAACCATGTAATATTATTGGATACAAAGTTAATACTTGATGGCTCTTGGAGTAAATTTGAGACATGTTAACCATGTAAAAGAATAAAAGTGAGCCTAAAAAAGCTAAGATGCCCATAGCCACTCTGATGCTTAAGTTAGTTGTTTAGTTTGAGAATTAGAGAAAGCTTAGAATGGGAAAATTAGAAAGTGAAAAAATTGTTTAGATTGTACCTATGTTTTTGAGATATCTTTTTATACTCATGAATAGTAGCTATTGGGTTAAATCTTAATTGTCACTGAGATTTAAGGGTTTAATTGCCTCATAACTACCTTATTATGAAGATTAAATATGCCCATAATCTTTCAAACATTCTGAGGAATGGATCCAAAAATGTCTTTTACCTTGACTATACCATTAAGAAAGTTGACTGGGTGATGTGGCTCTGAACGTTACCATCATTTGGTCTTTATACTTGCATTTGCCTAAGAAACCATTTGTTCATAGTGTCTTTATCCATTCGTAGGGCATTTAGTTGTCTCAGGACTATCAATGGTCTCCCCTCAAATGGTTAACACTCTAACATTGATGTCAATGAAAAGTTCACTTTGTTAGTGAGAATTCAGTCACTCAACTAAATGAATTATTTTTAGAGAGTTTTAACTCAATTATTAAATGTGCCATTTTGATGCACTAGAATTTTAACCATGCACAGTTGGTAAGACCTGTAGGTTTCACCCTTTCTGAAAATAATTAACCGCTAATTATTATTGCCTTAGTTTTAGCAATTCGAGACAAGTTCTTTGGTTGCCCGTAATTATTGCTTGCATGATTATCTATGTTGTTTTTCAAGCATAAAAAGGGTAAAATGCTTTTCATTTTTACCTTTTGGCCTTACTTACTTCTTTTGCTAGTTTTGCTTATGTTATCTCTTCTCTTAGAGCTTCACCTTTGTCTTTTGCTTTGTGTCTTAACACTTTTAGACTTTTGGCTTTTATGACTTTCATCTTTTAGAGCATTTATACCCTTAAATCACCAAGTATTTCACCTTCACCATCTAACTTTCTCTTTTGAGGTAACTTTGGCAATGAAGGGATCTATAACTTAGGCCATAGTAAGATTAAGTTAGATTAGGAGTGTCATCACTGAGGAGTCTTGGGATACCTTAGAGATCTATATGAGATCCCTAAGGAATATGAAGTATTACCATGCTCCTTAGGTTATAGTGTTCCTAATCACTTAGAAATGGGAATAGTGGTGTTGTATATGGAACACTTAAAAGCAAGACTTAAGTTTTCCTTACATCTTATCCTTATTTATTATCTTAGTTTTTATGCTATTCCTCTGACTTAGATTCATCTGAACACCATCTAAATCCTATGCAATTTGATAGAGATCTACTAGGTGAAGGAGGTAGTTCTAAATAACAAACTTATTGAGAACTTTTACAACTTAACTAAGTGTTCTTTTGAGGCTTTCCTCTCTTTTTTGTGTAAGTCCAATGGTAAGATAGTCTAGATTTTCTTCCTCTATGAAGGATAGGTTGAATAAGTACTTCCTAATTCATCACTCTTCATATATGAACCTCTTCCATAAAAATTATATAGACAAACCGTATACCCCTTTTTTTAGTCTTACATAGTAAGAAGTCCAAGTTTATGATGGACTTAACAATTAAGTGTAGGGAGATTGAACCTTCTTATCGAAGGTACATACAAAGATGTATTAGGAACACAACACTCAGTGTTGGAGAGCCTTTGGGGTTGCTGGTGAGTGGGGATTAGTAGGGAGAAGAAGGTAGGGCAATTTGAAGGCCCTCGAAAAAGAAAGATATTTTTCTTTCTTGTTCATTCTACCATTTCTAGATAATGAAAAGAGTTTTACTAAACTAACCTTTTTATAGGAAAAAAAATATTTAAGATTAGTGCAAATGGATTTAGACAATAAGAGGGAGATCTCACTAGCTCAACACATTTATATGTGAAAATACCAGGGCAATTCTTTGATGGGTCCCATTATTCTTGAAGGGATCCCTCCCCTTATTACTACCAATGCACCTTTTTTAGTGGTGATAGTGGCTCTTACTTCAACTTTTATCATTTTGTGAAGTAGTCTACTATTACAATGATAAACTTCCTCTATCCAGTGGCTTGAGGAAATGAACCTAGGATGTCCATTCCCCATATGGCAAATAGTTAGGGGCTAGCAATGTTTGTCTATTAGACAAATGGGACTCTACGGATTCTATCATGCTTTTCACATTTCTCATAAGAACGTACAAAATCTTCAACATCCTTCTTTATAGTGAGCCAATAAAATCCTTGTAGGAGTGCCTTTCATGCGATGGTGTGTGACCTTTCATATGTTCTATAAATGCCTTCATGCATTTCTTGAAGAACATAATTATCTTCATACCAAGAGATACACTTTGTCCATGGATGAGTTATAGATGTTCAGTATAAGGAATCATCATGATAAGCATATCTTGCTGCTTTTTTCTATAACATGATGGCTTTCACTTTTCTCAAGGTTCTTATCCTTTATCAAGATATTGATGATCTGTCTCATTTAGTTGTCTAGTTTTGAGTTGCTTATGATATTTTGTTTGTCAATTATTGTTATAAGCTTTTCTTCTTTAAGTTATAAGTTCTAGAACACAACTCCTTATTCTACTATTGCTTTGGCTAACATATTTGCCTATTTATCTTCAAAATCCAGTTGATTTTTAATTATCCCCTTAGCTGGCTAATCTTTTCAAGCAGACGTCGGTATTTCTTCAAGTATCTTCCCAAATTACCATCCTTTGTTTGGTAATCTCCTGTGATTTAATTGACTACCAATATAGAGTCACTAAATATGTGCAACTCCTATGTTCAGACCTCAAAGAATAAGTTAAGCCCTGTGACTAGGGCTTCATACCATATAACATTATTAGTGGCCCTAAATTTTAAACTAATAATATAAATGATCTTAATCTTACCAAGTTCTTAGAAAATGATCCTTACTCCTGCCTTATTTTTTGTTGGAAGCCATATTTATTTGTAACAATCATAATTGTTGTGACTAAACAGAGTTATGGTCATCACCTGTCATCTCTGTAACAAGGTCTGCTAAACATTATGCCTTTAAGGCAGTTTGAAGTTCATGCTTAATACCATGTTCACTGACTTAAAGGGCCTAATGTACCAATCGTTCAAATGTTTCTGGCCACTACAGGGTCTTACATAAGGGTTGATTTGTTCGAACCATAATGGTATGTGCTTGAAAGTAAGGTCTAAGCTTTCCTGTTGAAACTACTAACACCATGGCCACTTTCCTGGCATTGGTTACCCTTTGTAATACTCGGATGGTGTAATACATTGAGTGTTATTGTTTGACTACTTTCTGAATAAGAATAGATGCTACAATTTTGGCCCCATTTACAAGGTGAAGGTAGAGAGTTTCACTAGCTTCAAGCCTACTTAGCAAGGGTGCAGTGTTGAGAAACCTTCAAATGCATTCTACGTCTTTTGATCATTTAAAATGCTTGAGATTTTTAGGACTCTTGTAGAAGGGAAGGCACTTCTTAACCCAACATGAAATGCACCTTAATGCCTTGACTTTCTTATTCAACTTTTAAACTTTGTTGCTTATTTGGGGTGCTCTCATGTGTAGGATGGCCTAGATTTTCTCTGGATTTGCTTCAATTCCTTGCTCAGATATCATAAAACTAAGAAATTTTTTTGCTTTAAACTCGAATATACATTTGTATGGATTTAACTTCATGTCATACCTGTTAAAGACATTAAATACCTCCTTCAAATCATCTATAACAGATTCATCAGTTTTACTTTTTACAATTGAATCGTCTATATAAACTTATATATTTTTACTAATGTGATCTCTAAACATGAAGTTCATTAGTCATTGTTATGTTACTCTTGTGCTCTTCAAGTCGAGTGACATTTTAGTGTAGTAATAGGTAATTTAATTTGTTACAAATGATGTCTTCTTCTCATCCTCTAGGTGCATTAGAATCTGATGGTATCCGTTGGTTACATCTAAGAAACTATACCATTGGAAACATGTTATTAAGCTTGCTAGTTGGTCAATGTTTAGCAATAAGTAACTATCCTTCAACATGCTCCCATATAAATCCAGTGTGTTGGAGCTTATCTACTTCCACAGTAATGGCTTGTTATCTCTTTAGGGTAAATCAACTCTTTTTCTTTCTAATAGGCTTTGCCCTTCAATTTACATTAAACATATGAAAGGTTGGATCCCTTGAATATCCTCTAGCTTAAAAGCAAATGTTTTAACATTTTTCTGAATGACGTTAGTCATTCTGTCATTTATCATTTACCTTATATGTGCATTAATCTTAACTATCTTGTCAGCATAAATACTTAGTCTAGTTAACTCACCTACTGGCTCTGATAGTTCTTTTTATTTGGAATCTGAATGGGAGGCTTTAATTGAAATAACTCACTTTGATGAATGACTATGTGGTTACATACATTGGCTATCCTTTGATCTCTTTATGTGGTCGCTACTCCCTTAATTGTGGGTATCTTTATGGTTAGATACCTGATGTTATACATTTCCCCCTGATTCATATAGTTATGAACTGCAAGGGCAATAATGTATGAAAATTCCTCATTTATAACATTAAACATGGTCCTTACAATGGAGATGATGCCTAAATGCTCATCTGCCATTTCTACAATTAAGATAGTGGCTCCCACAAACTTTAATTTCTTTCCCCTATACTCATTAGGGGTTTACTAACCCTTTTGAGGGTAGCTAAGGTGCCTCTCGTTGCTCAATATGCTTGTTCTATGAGTACTTTACCAAAACTTCCACTGTCCATTAATAGCCTTTTCATTAGGTAATTCTCGATTAACACTTCACCAAAGCATTGTTGTGTGGACTCTAGACATGTGCTCCATCCTTTAACCCGAATGCGATCTACGAAATAGAGAAGTCATTTGAACTTACTATGAATACTTCAAACATGACCTTTTCCTTCCACTCATTTGGACCCTCTATAATGATGTTGATGATGCCTATAGGGGGTCTTCTTTGGCCTCTTCTTTGCTTTGTGTTCCATTGTTCCTTCTTGCAGTCTCTTTTCTTTGTCTTTTCTAATAAACTTTTTTAGAGATTATATCTATATTAGGCGTTCTACCTCCCTCTTAAGGTCTCAACATTGTTCAGTATCATGCATGCAGTCCTTATAGAACCTACAAAGCAAATTCTTATCCTTTTTGGCTGTCTTTTTAGGGTTCAGCCTTCTAGGATACTGAATGTTATTTTTGTTTTTCTTAATCCACAAGAGAATGTAACCGCTTATTTCTATTACAAGAGTGAAGTGTTAATCCTAGTCAACCCTAGTTTCCTGATGACTAGGTGTGATGTTGAAGCGTTTGGTGATGTAAGTGATTTGTTCTTTTATCTTTGTATTCCTTTTGGCTCCACTTGGCATTACCTTTGTATTCTTCCTCCTTCCAATTGTCTAATTTAATGTATCTTTAAGCTAAAGTTATCAGGTCTAAGTAAGATTCTATAGTCTTTGTATGGAGTCTATCCTCGAGCCTTTTGAAGGTTGTACCATGATGCATAGCCTCTATTGTAGTCTTTAGTTAATGGTCTCAATTTGCATTTCTTCTTTATTGAATCTATCAATGTATTCATTAAGGGTTTCCCTTTCATATTGCTTATAAGATTCTAAAGCACTAGTCTTCTTCTTATAAGGAATTTGAGTGAGAATTTTGTTAAGAAATGCCTCCTCTAACTCGTTGAATGAATGGATTGAACTAAATAAAAGTTAGAGGTACCACCTTTGTGCAATCTCAATTAACGTGGTGGAAAATACCTCATAAAGCATCACGTATGATATGTCATTAAAGAGTATACTCATTTGAAAGGTGGACAAGTGCATCCAGGGATCGCTTATTCCGTCATAACATTGTAGGTTAGAAAGCTTCCACTTAGAGGGAAATTTTTCCTTAATTATTTCCTACACTAGAGGAAAAGCTTCCAATATCTTTTATAGATGGTTCGGAGTTGTGTGTAAAACTCTTACAAGTGCAGAAATCGTTTCAAGTAATACAATAAAGAGTAGCGATCGTTCCCACGAGAATTATTTTGCACAAGTACTAATCAAGTCTTAATTTTTCTATTACCTAGCAATCGAAATAATAAAAAAATTGAAATTACAAAAATAATTAAATAAAGCTAAAATTAAATGAAAATAAACTTTATATGAAAATGATTTTTAGGAAATTCGGGTACACTACAATATCATTCCGTAAATATATCAAGAGAATTATTTCAAGTGAGATTGAGTTGTGCTTGAAAATGAATTTTTCTAATTTACCTAGTAATTTATCTCGAACAAAATTGAGTCTATTATTATTGAAATTATGCCTACTCTCGTAGTCACAAAATTCAATAACAATGCATTAAGTTTCATGAATAATCCTTGAATATCTCTCGAAATCAAGTCTACTCTCGTGGTCTCAGTCTCTTAGTTTAATATGTTCGGACTAACCCTAAACTTTCACTCTCATTCTATCATTTAGAATCTCAAACATTATACAAGATCAATTAAACTCAAACATATTAAATCAAGACATCCAACACAATTGAAGCAAAATCACTTCATAGATTCATGAAATAAATGTTGGGTTTTCACCCTAATCCCTAGAATTAAAGAATTAGTTCACCTTAAGAGAAGAAAAAGGAACAAAGAAAAAAGAATCCATTGAATTGAGTAGAAGAATTTTCAAGAGAAGAATCTTGTTAAACAAAAATAATGCAAACCCTCGAAGAATGTCTCCAATTTTCACAAAATTTTCTTTTTATTTGGTATAGATCTTGGATCCACTTTTCAATTTTTTTGTTTTTTTCTGCCCAGGAATCTCTATCAAAATAGGTTGAAAATCCTCTAAAAGCAGCCTGCAAATTGTGTTTTAAAAACTAGATCTGATATTTGGCATAGTCTGATA
The DNA here is from genome assembly GCA_949677035.1 of Omphalea diandra. Taxonomy (NCBI): domain Eukaryota; kingdom Viridiplantae; phylum Streptophyta; class Magnoliopsida; order Malpighiales; family Euphorbiaceae; genus Omphalea; species Omphalea diandra. Next base: position 23,492 of record CATIWR010264176.1, on the reverse strand, counting down.
CATGGGCCATGCAACAACTCACACATTTAATTACTTATGCAATTTTATTATGCTAAGTGGTCAAATATGCATTTTTACATAGTCCAACACATGAGCCACACAATATCCTATGCAACAATACTGAAAATTGCAATTTAGCTCATTTTTGGAGAATTTTCTACACGAACATAAAAGAGATAGAAAATTAATTTATTTCAAAATAAAAAGACTATAAAAATTAAAAAAAAAAACTCCTAATTTATTAACCTAAAATATATGCTGAAATGACTTCTTTCAAACTTTCTCAAACTTGGAGTTCTGTTTGTCCTCAAGTAAAGAAAAGATTAAACAAAAGAATTTCTCAACTCAATAATTGCAAACAATTAGATTTAGGGAAATGGCATAACAACCACACATTCTAAACTTATAAGAAAATTACAACATTTAATTCCAATTTTCAAAACCTTGCAAATAATTGCAAGTATAAATCAACTAAGAAATTTTCCAAAAATCACAACACACTTGTCTCTCTACTGATATAATTTAAAAACAAACATAATACAATCTAACATTATCAAAACTCTTCCTAAAATAATGTTATGCATAATTCCATAGATAATAACAAACAATCAATCTATACTAATATAATTGCACACCTCATCAAGGATCAAAAAGTCTTTTTTTGCTTGTAACATGGTTAGGGGAAAAATAGCTTGCCAAAAAAAAGGATAAAAAAGTTCAAACAAGAGAATTCCAAGAATGAAAATAATTAAGTAACACTAAAAATTCTCATATGTTCTCAAAATTTCCCAACTTGTCAAACCCTTCGTTCTTTTATTCCTTAGCAACAATCACTCAAACAATCCAAATTCATCACAAAGGTCAAGAGCAAATTGTGTATGTAATGCATCTCACATTAGAGCTCAAAAAACTTCACAATTCTCAACTTTTTTCCTTTTTTTCTTTTTCTATTTTTTCACCTTTTTTTCTTTTTTTTTGTTTTTTACACTAACTCAAATAACCAACAAATTGTAAATATGCAAACATTACACATCTCAACTTTTTTTGTCTTCTCAAATATTAAACACTTGCAAATATGCTTCAAATATACAATTAAGAAGGAAATTCAACTTTCTCAACAAATATAATGAAAATTCTAATGCCGCTTAAAAATTTTAATCACGAAATTCTCTTAGTGGGTAAGTCATAATATGCGTTATATGGTAATAAGGTTAAAGGTAGCAAGAAAAAGACTTGTATACACTCTAAAAGTGTATTTAAAAGCTTAAAAAGGGTACAAAACATAAAAATTGATGAGGTATAGAGAGGGCTAAATGGGTTAACATAAAGAATACCTAAATTATTTCTTTTATCAAATGTGAATTAATATTTCATCTCAAAAAGATTGTATCTCTTGTTCTAGAATTAGTGAAAATTTTTTTAATAAACTATCAAGTACATGTCTTGAATTTAAACAAACAATCATTACAAGGTGTAATGGTCTAAGCACATTCTCAATGGCTATGCTTTTGAAGAGAAAATAGGAATAATTTTTGCAGACAATGTTAATTGATGACTCTTGATATCAATTTGAGATATGGCAACCCTGTAAAATGACAAAAGTGAGCTAAATAACGTGAAGATGCCAACAACTACTCTGATGCTTAAATTAGTGATTTAGTATAAGAATTAGAATGGGAGAATTAGAAAGTGAAAGAATTACTTAGGTTGTACATATGTTCTTGAGATATCCTTTTATACTTATGATAGTAGTCGTTAGGTTGAATTTTGAGAAATTTAATACCTCATAACTACCTTATCCTGAAGATATGGGAATCAAATGCACACATGATCTTCCAAACGTTATGATCCAAAAATGTCTATTACCATGACTCTACCATTAAGAAAGTTGACTAAGTGATGTGGCTCCAAATGTCACCATCATTCGGTCTCTACACTTGCAATCACCTAAGAAACTACCCGTTCATAAGACCTTTACGTATTCGTATGACATTCAATTGACTATCAATATCCATTAAAAATGTTTTAAGAATATTCTTATTAGAGCCCTATCCCCAACATTATCGCCATTGGATGGTTGATTTATAAGATGTATATGAGATTAGCTTTAGTTCAAGTGAAAGATTGTTAGCATATGCTCTATAGTTAATCAATTGATTAAGGATATGCTAGACATAATTTGTATCATCACAATTATGTTTTTCATCATTTAGTTTTTCAATTAAGTTATATGAATATGTACATAATATTATAATATTTTAAAATGAATTCCGAAAATATATACACCTTTCAAAGATAATTATAAAGAGTTATAAATATGGAATACCTATTGTATTAAAGTATTATTCCTAAACTTTTCTAATTAATGTTTTGTCAATATTATTGATAGAGTTGCAAAATTAATGTATGAAGTTAGTTTTTTTTACTGAAAAAAAGAATAATTCAAATTATAATAATATCTCGAAAGATACACAATTTTTGTCATTAGGCTATAGTTTCAAGTAATTTCATAAATTATGATATAATTAATAAAATTAAAAATTTTCAATTAAAATTATAAAAATTTATAATGCTTTGAACTTTTTTTTATCATCAAGCCAATCTTAAATATTCATTTTATTTTATTTTTTACTTCTTAAAAACAACATTGTTATATAAAAACGTAAAATTAAATGACATTAAATTTAATTCAGTTACATTATTAAGGATTATTTAGAAAATTGGAAACATGAAAATAAATGAAAAATAATTAATTTATTTCAAATTTTTAAATTTTTTAGTTCAAAATCAAAATCAGAATTAGTTATTCTCAAAATGCAAAATCAACCTCTTTTGTCCAATTATGATTTTATATCCATTTAAAACTAGGGTAACGGCTAGAGCATGATCAGACATAGCATTAATTGCTTACAAAAATAAGATTACATTTGGCAACACGTAAGAAAAAGTACTCGCTCCATTAACTGATATATTTTTTTTTATTTTATACAAAAATTAAAAAATTATTAATTAGACTATATTTTAGAGATAAAATGACTAAATTATCTTTTTTTTATAAAAACACTCAAACTAAATACATAAATTACTTTTTAATTAAAGTTTTATAATTATTTATAAATATTAATTAATTTTTTTAATTCTACATTTTATCTCTTTTATAATAATTATTTTTTAAAATGTATAATAATTTATAAAAATAATTAATTAAAGATAACATAATATTTTATTTATGTAATAATTTCTATTAAATATAATTTTTAATATTTATGTAAAAATTTTAAACGACATTTATTATGAAATAAAGGAAATACTTTTTTTTCTTTTTACTGCATATAAAATTTTTTTTATAGCATAATGTCAATTACATCATCTAAATATTCGCTTAATTCACACAATACTATTTTCTTTTAGCACGAGTGTGTTGCACATTTTTTCATTTTTTAGATTTAATTAAATTTATTTAAAGTTTTATTATTAAAAAATCTGTATTATAGTAGAACTTCTTTATATATCACATTTTTTGTCTTTTTATATTTTTTATTTATCAATTATAACTTGTACTTTAGTTGTAAATGTTAAAAACTCTCTAAATAATAATACTACATATAATTAATATATTTATAAATCTTAAAATTAAAATATATTTATAAATATTAAAATTATAATTTATTACAAATATAATTGAATAAATAATTATAAAAATTATTTTTAATTAGTTTTCAAAGAGATCTTAAGTTATGCACCTTGGTTGCTGCATAGCCTAATTTTATTACTATGGAAATGCTTACACTATTTATTATATAAAATATTGATAAATTTTTTTTATTTAAATTTTAATACTTACGTAAAATAAATAAAAATTTCTATACTAATGGTGGGTGCATTGATGATTTTTTTTTCTATTTGAATTTAATGGTTATATATAGTCAAAATTAGCTTTTTTAATTGTCCATTGCCCGTAATATAACTGCCCTTGGTATAACATTCTATTGAACCTTTATGAAGAATTAATATTTTAATAGTTCATTCTTTTTGTTCAACTTCAAGTTCATCTATTGTGAGAGTCACTTCATTGCTATTCTCTTTCATGTAACCATGGTTCATTCTTTTTATTCTTCAAGTTAAAAAGAATAAATTTATATCAAATAAATTATGTTAATAAATTTGAACAAAAAAGAATGAACAGATAACTTATCATATAACCATGGAACCATACAATGCATGTCCACAAGATGCATCAACTTTAAATCAAAAAGAATAAATAAGCAAAAAAACAGTAAAATCACAGCAGAACAAATACATTTATATCAAATAAATTATGTTAATAAATTTAATATTTAAAATGCTATTGACCACAAGAAGGGCTCTTTAAGTGAAAGATAACTTTAATTGCTATATGATTGACACAAACATGGACTCCAGAACTCTTTATAATAAACTGTGCATACACTACAATAATACAAGTGAATCATGCAAGAGAGAATTTCTATTTATCAATACTGCTTTTTCAAATTAAACCCAAAATTAGCCCCGCCTATATTAAGGAAGACAATAAAAATTTATTTTATAGTTCGAGTTAAGCGTAAATCATTATTTCCTATTATATAGCTTATGACATATTTGCATTTAATGAATAATAATAATAATAACTCAGACCCGCCCCGCCGCACCCCAGCCAAACCCCTCGTCTTAAACTTCCCCCCAAACCTCAAACACTCGCCCATTTTTATTGCTTTGGGTCTCAGATTCAATATTTTGTCCTTTCTTTTCATTCCTAGAATTCTAAACCATAACCTTTTACTAATTTTCATATATAAATTACTATCATTATTCTGACTGTCTAATGACTCATTCTACCTTAAATTTCCATTACTTTAAAAACAAAATATATTATTTTGGTTCTATGTGTATTAGTTAAAAGTGTTTATTTTATGTATTAGCCAAACCCAAATAGTATCTTTAGACAGTAAGCATTTAAATCCTAAAAGGAAAAAGATTGATGAAATAATTTATAAAGTACAAATAGAGACAGAACTCTCTTCAATTTTTTTATAAAATAATAAATTAATTTTGTGCTTAACTTAAATGCGGCCAAGTTGAAATTGAATATCTTATAAGTTGAATCCAAACACTTGGAAGAGATAAAAATTATATATTATATATTAGGAAGCATTAGAACACTCCCCAAACATATAGCAGCCCCAAACATGAGTTTCAAGAGACAGATCACCGAACAAAAAAGAAACAAATAAAAGGAATGAGTTTTTAATTAAAAAAAAAATTTTGTTGATGTTCCTATTGTTTTGCATGACTGCAAGGGTTTTTTTTTTTGGACTAACGGCCAATTTGATCTTGGAAATATTCGGGCAGGTCCAATTAACTTTATGACTTTTTAAGTCTAAAATTCTTTTAAAAAATCAGTTCATTCAAGCTTTACTTCATATTAGATAAGTATGTGTTTTCGCGCGGTCAAAAACTCAAAAACAAATTTACTATATATATTTTTAAAGTTCTTCCTTATTCTCTCCCTATATGACAAAAATACAAATTGAAGTCGTTTCATTTTTAATCATTTTTCTATTAAAATCAATTAAAATAAAAATAAATAAAGTTTACAATCACTAAAAACACCTCAGATTTCAATCTCACTACACCCAGATTTTATAGTAACACATTAAAAAAAAAAAAAAATGAAAGCACAATAAAATGAACTCATACTCCTCACAGGCGTTTCTTCAAAAACCTTCCTACATTGTCAAAAAACGACGTATGAATACCAACTAATATTGAAAACTTAACATTGAACATATGACTATTATCAAGACAAAAACTCTAATTTCCATAACTTCAATGTTATAGAGACTCTACATATTGGCTGAGTGCAAGAAGGGAGGAAACAAATATAAAATCAATTTAAGGACAATTAAAAAAAATCAAATCCTAGAAAATTATTTTGGTCAGGAATAACAACAGGTGCACCTTTACTGCTTGTTGATGGAGGGGCTAGAATCTGCTCTATCACAGGTGGCTTAGGGATTTCAGGCGGGCTAGCACAATGAATCAACGCCCAATTCACACCTTCAAAGAAAGGATGTTGTTTGAGATAGGCCTACGACTCTTTCACTAGCAAGCCCCTTATTAGATCTCTTCCTGAGAAACTGACAACTAGTGACTTGGAAAATCGCAATGGCTAACCAACAACATTGAACAGTGTGGCCCGATTTTCAGATCCCTTGAAAGGAGTTTTACCAAAAAATAATTTATACAGAAGGATTATGAAAGTCCACCAATCTACAACACTTCCATGCCCTTCAGCTCAGATAACTTCAGGGGCCAGGTATTCATGTGTTGCAACAAAGGACATAGAGCGAGCATCAGTTACCTTTGTAATAAGTTGATGATGGAATTGTTCATGATGGTTAATGGAGAAGATGGAGAACAGAGAAAAAAAAGGATAAAGATGGACTTATGAGGGATTTGGTATTAGGTTTCACGCTCTTTCTTATTCGTTTTACTTGCATTGCTAACTTGTCAAAATAGAATTTAGGAGAAAGAATAAAATTATGTGATTTTTCTCCTTAATAAATATGATTTTATAATTTATTTTTTTATCAAAATTTTATCATGTGATATAATATCATTTGTAAAATATTACTAAATCCGTTATATCTATCTGATCTGTTACTATATTCTATATATTAATTTAATTAATTATGTATTTAAAATTTAGATACAAATTTCTTCACTTTAAATATATAATTTATTTTATATATATATATAAAGTAAAAAAAAAGAATAAATTCCATATTTAAAGTGACAAAATTGTATACTTATACATCATTCATTGAAATAATGTACAAAATTTAATATTAAATCAAATAAATACAACGAAATTATAAATTTAATATCACTTTGCAAACGATGTTATACTACGTAGTTGAGTTTTACTGATAAACAAATCACATATTATATTTGCCAAAAAGAAAAATCATAAGATAAAATTTTGTAATTTCTCTTTAAATTTAATTAATCTGATTTTTGACTAAGTTTATGTTAAAATGCCACAAAATTAAAATTTTAATTAAACCCGCCCGAATAGTTCAGTTGTGAAATTAGCCTTTAGTCCATTTTTTCCCCTTGTCATCCTAATCACCACCGCCACAACTGCCAGCTTCCACTGCCACCACCTCCGCAATCAGCTGTCTGACCACTAGAGTCCAATTGCCATCACCATGAATTGGCCATTACCACCTCAACATTAACATAATTTTGCTCTTCCTACTCCGAATAAAATATAAAAATAAAAATGATAATGCATTGACTTTAATTTGGCAACTCAAGCATAAGATTATAATGACCATTACGTACATTTTTCATTTCTATTACATCTTAAAATTACGAAAATAGTCTTGAAAAAAAAAACCGCAACATTTGAACAAATGATAGGTCTGATGTATTGGAATGAAATAGATATAAATTAAGGGTGATAATATTAGCACTCCTCAAAAGTGTTCTAACAGTTCTCTTATTGATATATTAGGAAATTTAGAGAATAAAAGAGAAGTGTTAAAAACACTATTGGAGAGTAGTGATATCACCACCCAAAAATAAAACTTAAAGTCTTCCTCAACTAATTTAGGAGCATACTTATATATTTAGCCTTCATATTAGCTTGCATTTATATAGCACAATAAAAACTGAAACAGTACATCAAACCATCTCATTACACATACGAAGCCACTCCAATTTCATTTTACTGGTTTAAAAGGAAGCGTGCATGTACACTTAATACACAAATGAACCAGGAACTATAAAATGTATTCTCCAGTGAGCACCACAAGAACCTTTTACAAGATGCAGATAAGCAGCAGTAACACAACTACGAACATACTCAAGAGCAACAGGATGCACTTGCTGTCCTTTCTGCGGGTTTATCCACAAGCACCATTCCGGATGGATTCTGCACTGGCTGCACGCGAGGTAATCTTTTTGCTGCAACCAAAAAATGGAATAAAATATTGACACCAATCTTATCAAGGAGACCAAGTACAGAAATCAAATCTCCACCAGGAAACAACATATAGAGTTGTGCATAACGTTCAGCATTCAGCGACAATTCATTACGCTTCTCTAAGTTTCAGGCTGCACTACAAAGCGTTTCTTTTCTTCATCATTATTATTTTGAAGTGTAATTTGTTACACTACCAAATCACTTAACCCATTTTTTGAATGTCTGATCACACACAAATATCTCCTATGAAATAAATGAAGTCTCATTTCCTTTTGTTAGGCAAAAATGTTTAAAATACCTATTTCATAGAAAATGTCATTGACATTGATAGCAGTTTTAGCTGATGTTTCCATAAAGAATAGGCCATTCTCCTGCGCATATACTTGAGCTTCCTGCAATATTAACAGAAGAATTTGATAAACACGAATATTTCTATATTTAGTGTCTATAGTCCCTTTAGGTGATTATGCAACTGTTCTGGCACATTTTAAATATATTAACCACATAAAATACATGTAAACAAATCAAATCAAATCTAACACCACGTCATAAGCACATGATGATCTCCTCCAATCAAAATGGAAAGGAAAAAGACAAGGGTAAGGATTTGGTTATATCATAGCAGAACTGAGAACAGACAAGCATAGTTTAAACTTGGAGATTACTGAATCCCCACAAGACAATTGACAATTAAACATAACTAATAGATCTTTATGAAATTTTTTTAAAAAAATATTTGAGTGGAAAATGCAAAATGCACAACAATAACTGTTCACTTTGCTCTTGTTTCACTGCAAACATCCTCAAGATCTTCTTTTCCTTGTTTGAATTTTTTTTTTTATTATCCTATTGCAATATGACATCCAATCTGTTCACCCAATTCCAACCCATGTTAGCTTTAAAACAACCCAAAAGTCCAGCATAAACTTTCAGACTCAACCTGTCCCACATTATAAACTCAAGGAACTCATTCAAGACTAGAACATTGTTTGTAAAATATTTTTAAAATTTTCTTTTGACAAGTTATAGAAAAGGGATCCTTTTATCTATCAACTTTGCATATGTAAACCCTCATAAAGGGCATACTGCTCCTTTTCCAACTCAGCTCTATCCTTCCAATACTTAGGGAAATAAAATGGTAAGTTACCCTAATTGTGGAGGCATCAAATTGCTATGTACAATTATGGAAAACCTTGAAGGGTTTTTGCAGGTACCAAAGTGCTAACTATGGCAAACGTCAGGGTGGTGCCTCTAAACAAACCCATTTAAAATAGGCATACGTGCAATAAACTGGTAATAATCAACTGGGGGGGAAGGGGGGTACTTACTTCAGCAGCTACCTTCCTTGCATCTAGCAAATCTGCTTTATTTCCAGCAAGTGCCATAACCATATTTGGGTTGCCTTGTGAAAAACAAGCAGAATATAATGATTAAGGGATTTCAGAAATAAATAAAGATACTAATGCTGACAGAATGAAAGTAAAAGAAATGAAGATGAATACATTAAGACAGCCTCGAAAGTCATCAAAACCAGGATTTATAAAATTCCAAATTATGTTCCCTGTTAAAATGGACTATAAGAAAAAGGATCTTCCAAGCAAATTTAAAATATGAAGTCACCTTGTGCCTGAAGTTCTTGGACCCATTTTTTTGCACGCTCAAATGAGGCCTACAAAAGAATATAAGTGCACAAATTTTGGCAAGTAAATGATTTGAGCACCTCAAACCAGTGAAAAAAATTTACTAAACCAACCAAAATAACAAACACAAAATAGTGTAACAATATAAATGAAGTGCGACTGTTATTTAACAGTTAAAAACCAAACCATCATTCTCCCCAGTTTGAAGAAACTCAACCTTGAGTTTTCTAGTGCCAAAGAATCGCTAATTGAAATCAGAGAATATGTAGCTCAGTCTTCTTGGGAGGCCACAACAAAATTGCAACTATGAACTTCATGTTTTCATTTTCATCACCAAGTTTATCAGCATATATATACAATCAAGCATAGTGTGCATTGTTGAGGCACTCTCTGATTCACCATCTAACAAAGAAATTAGATGAATTTGCATTCTCCTTTGTCTTCTCAATGGTCTATTTATCTTTTATGTCTCAGCAATTAAAACTTTCTATTCTTCAAGCTGTTTTTGTGAATCTTGACATTCTTACCCTACGTTATTTTATGAACACTTAAATCAATTAGATCAACTTTTTTATTTTTCAGAGTTGCTTTCATCTCTTCTAAAGTTTCTTCAACATGTTTTCTCCTTCGATTTTCAATAGGTTATTTATTGAAATATAATTACATCCTTTACAAGTCATATTACTATAACCAAATTGTAGTTGAATAGAAGTATTTTGCAAATGATTCAAACATGTTCAATTCTCCATGCTTCCAATTGCTTCACTTTAACCCGTAAAAAAAAAATGAAAGAATCTAAAAGTTTCGATAGTAAAGAAGAGGTAGCTCTTTAAGGACCATCATATGCATCCCTCAGATCAAGCAATTTGTCCAATACATGTTGTTAGCATAAATTTCAGCTTGAATTTAAACCTGCATAGCACTTTCCATCAATATCATCTCTGCTATAGACCACCACTACATCACCCAGCTACAGTGCCAGTGTGCCACTGTTACAGCAACATAAACCTGTTTTCTTAAAGCTCAATATCTTCAGCAGAAATTGAGAAAATCTACAAATCTATGGAAGCATAGGGTTGGAAAGAAAAAGGTGAATACAGCAAGAAAAAAGCAAGTCTGCAAAGGAGGAGCTGTTTAAGGAGTTTTTCACACTACTTAATGTGTTAATACTTCCTTTTCCCTTTTATTGTTTTACTCGCTACTAATTTGCAAAATATTGAAATTTTGCTTAAACATAAGTTAGGTATTTGGATAGATTGGAGGTTAATTTTGCATATTTATCAATTAAACTATATTATGAAGTAAAAAGTGCAGTTGGAATTAAAAATATTGGTAATAATTTTTTCATATTTTTTCAATAAAAATGTAATTTTCTGACTTTTTTAAATTTTGGCCAAACATTATACATGTCAGTTCTCTATTTATAGTATTTTATGCTTATTAGTTAATTGTAACTCTTAGTTTTAGTTTCAGTTGGATTTTGATGGAAAGTGGATTGAGTGGATTATTTGGACAGACATCTGTCTCTAAAGTTTGTTATAAGGTGGTTCATGGGAATCATGGTGGGTCCTTTTTATCCAAAATGATCTGCAACAAGGGCATCCACACTTCTTGTATTTATTCATTATCTGTGTGAAGGGACTCCTAACTATGAATCATTAAAAAAAAAAAAAAACATAAAGGCTGACTCATGGTTGTCAGGTTGCTAAGAGTGCCACTTCAATCTCGCACCTATTCTTTGCGGATGATAGCTATCTGTTTTTTCAAGCCCATGAAAATGACAGTAGATCCATTAGTGATATCCTTTAGCTGTTATACAAAAGTATCTGGACAGGTGATTAATGTTCAAAAATCTCCAATTTGTTTAGTACAAATACTACCACAGCTGCTAGAAATACGCAGTGTTCTCTTTTGAATGTTATTGAGGCTCAGGAGCGTGGTACTTGCTTGGGTTGCCATTTTTAATTGGAACAAAGAAGCGAGAAAATTTTGCTTTCATTAAAGAAAAGGTTTGGCAGTAATTTCAAGGTCGGAAGGGAAAATAACAGTCTAGGGCTGGTCAACAAATTCTCTTAAAAACAGTTGCCCAAGTGATGCCAAACTATGCTATGAGTGTCTTTCTCTTGCCATGGGACTTGTGTGGAGACTTTGAAAAGATGATGGATTCGTTTTGGTGGGTTTCAAACAAAGGGGACTCTAGGGGTATAAATTAGATGAGATGGAATAGACTTTGTTCCAAGAAGAGTGAAGGGGAACTGGTATTTCAAAGTCTTTGTAATTTTAATTTGGCATTATTGGGGAAACAAGGTTGGAGATTATTGTCTGCATCAAATCCTCTTGTGGCTAGAGACTGCCATATTATCATAATTAGTCCTTTTGGGGGCTTCACTTGAAAATATTCCAAGCTTTATTTGGAGAAGTATTCTTGCTGCTCGAGGTTTGGAAAAATCAGTCTGCGGGTGGAGAGTTAGTGACGACAAGAAAAAATCACTCTGGAAGGACCTTGGTAGGCAGATGAGTCGAACACCGTTGTTTCTTTTGATATTATGGAAGGATTAGAGGAGGTAAAAGTTTCAGGTCTGATGTCTACAGGTGCTAATAAATGAGATGTTGACATTCTAAATGAAAGGGATAAGGGGGCTGGTTTTGTCAATTCCTCTCAGTTTGCAAGTAAAAGAATACAGACGGCAATGGATGAAAGATTTGAGAGGAATTTATTAAATGAAAAGTGCTTGAGAGGAATTCACTCAGTGAAAAGTGCCTATCATGTACCAAGAAGCCTCTCTAATGCTACTTCAAGTTTTCCAAGATCTAAAGTTTGGAAGAGGCCATTGTGTCCAGTTAGCAATGGTGAGACTGAATCAACCTTTCATTTGTTAGTTGACTGTCCTTTTTCAAGGAGTTGCTAGGATGTTTCTAGAGTTGGTTTTCTTATGGGCAATGCAACTTCTTTTGTGCAGTGGCTTGTGATGTGTGTAATTTTTACACATTTTTATTGATATAAACTGAGTATTTCTTATTTTTTACAGCAATTTATCTTGTAAATAGTTCAATTTGCCTTTATTTTATCTTCTGTAGGTAAAATCCAAGAATAACTTGAAAACAAGATCTCCAAGATGCTGCATGATCTACAATCAAGCCACAATTTGGGCCATGTTGTGTCCTAGAACATTGATTGAGCAAAAGTTGAGCAAGATTGTGTGCAGCTAAGTCGCACGGGCAGCAACGCAAGCCATAACACAGGCCATGCAAAGAACAGTAGCAGCTTTTAAAGATTATTAGATCTTTTGGGTAAAAGGAGACACCACACACATTTTGGAGGACCCATTTTTCGAGATAGGAGCAGTTTTTGAAGAGAAACAGTATATCCACAGGGCCTACACCAATATTTAAGAAGATTTCTTGACGACTAGAAGTAGATTTACACTTGGGGGAAGCGTATTACTCTTAGGTGTTCATCTATTCGGAATAAGGAGACACCTTTTTTGTAAATCTCTTCTATTTTTGAATTGATGAAATTTGTTTTAACTTGCTCTCTCTTATACCATGTGCAGTTAAACTTTTAATTCTAGGGACTAAGTGATAACCTAATACTATCTTATGAATATATAACTTGATTTTGGTTTAGAGTGCTTGTGAGTGTCTTGACTTAATATGTTTATGCTCAATTATCTTGTATGTATGCAGCCATGTATGTACATATTTGAGACTCTACAAAATAGAGCAAAAGTGAAAATCTAAAGTTAGTCTAGAACATATTAAACTTAGGTGTTGAGACCATGAAAGTAGGCTTAGGGTCTGTTTGGGATAACTGATGGATATAACTGATAACTGATAGAGTTATTGATAGCTGCTAGGGTAAATTATATTCAGCAGTTACTGTTAGTTCCTAAAATGAGTAATAAAGATATATTGTTAATATTTTATATATTGAATTAATAAATTAAAATTAAAATATGATAAAAATAATATATTTTCACATATGCTCGTAAAGTATAATTGCGAAACTTAGAATGCTATAATTATTAATTTGTATTTATAAAATTTTAATAATTATTTCTTGTTAATGTTAACCAATATATATCAATATATTTTTAGTGATTAAAATATCCTATATATAATTTTTTTATAAAAATTATATAGAAATTTAAAATAAATTATTTTATATAAATATTTTAAAATATTATAATTCATAACCGATATTTAAATAATAGAACTTTAAGAATAATAATAGAGTAGAGATAATTGACTTTTCTTTAGTAATAACTACAAAGATTCAAAAAAAACTTTAAATAACCGTTGATAAAAATTAAAATTAACTAGAGTTATATCTACTATCAGTTGTTGTTTTGTATGGTTTAGCAAACAGGTATTTCTTAGCCGTTGAATAAAAAACATTTATCCATTGCATCTATCAGCTATACCAAACACCTCTTAATCTCTTTGAGATTTTTTGAGATTGTTCATAGAACTTAATGAACTTCTACTGAATTTTATAACCACGAGAGTAAGCACAATATTACTTGAAAGAGAGAGTATTGAAAATTTTAGGAAAATATATCTTCAAGCACAATTCATTCATAATCTAAACCAAACCAATTTATATATTTATAGTAGTTATTATGGTGAATCCAAATCCTGTAGGAATTCCCTTAGTTCATTTCATTTATTTGTTTTAGTTTTTTCTATTTAGTTTAATTGTCCATTCTCTATTAATTTGAATTGTTAGATAATAGGATATTTGAGAATTTTTTATAATTGTATGATCTATCATCGTGGGAACAATCTTAATTGATTATTATATTACTTAAGTGATTTATACACTTGCAAATGTTACAAATGCAATAGCTTGAACTTGTATTTAATAGATGCAATCTAGAGGAGGTTGAGGTACTTGCTATGTTATCTTGGAGTTTGTGGAAAAAGCAAAATTTGATTGTTAAGATGAATAAAGTCCAATAATTGTTGATTGTCATCCATGGTGCTATGTCTTTCTGAAATGAATGGAAATGTGCACAGGTTCAACTACAACACAGTTATGCTTTGCACGTGCAACAAATCGACAATGCGGTGCAATTGAAAAGACTTGAGCAAGGGTGGCTCAAAGCCAATGTAGATGCTGCCTTTTTTGTCCAAACTCATAACATCGGTATGGCCTATGTTAATAGAGATTTTGAAGGTGATTTGTACCTGCATGTTGGAAATTTTTACCAAGTACTTTAGACCCTTTGATAGTGAAAGCTTGTAGCATTCATGACGCTCTTAACTGGGTAAAGGAAAAGCAACTATCAAATGTTTGTTTTGGAATCAAGCTTGCTCAAGTTGTTAGATCTTCTTCTGTCTAATCTTCTATCTACTCTTGATATTATTGTTGATGACATTAAGGCACTGAAAACGATTGTGAATGTCAATCTAGTTTGTGTTCATTGATCTGTAAACAATGTCGCACATCTTCTTGCTAGAGCAGCATATTCTGTTTCAAATCTTTTGTTTTGGGATCATGACCCTCAACAATTTATTTCTTCCGCTTTGTATGCTGGTCTTTCTTAGTAAATGAAGTCTTTATTTTATTTTAAAAAAAAAAAAAAAAACTCTTTATGTTAATATTTCTTAGGTTGCAACATTTAGCAATTTTTTATGAAAAAAATCGTGTAGCGGTAGGCTATTACCATTATGTATCATTACATATGACCACGATTTAAAACCATGGTAACCAAACCTTCCAAATAAGTAAGAAACCAAAATCCATTATCAATAACCTACAAAATCACCAGGTAAGTAGGTTTTTCTAAAGCTTTAAGTAATCCTACACCTACTAGGATTAGAAATCCTTATTAAGAAAACTCTAAACCAATACTAAATAGATAGTTAAAAAAAAATTTAGAACATTCATAATCATAATAAAAATTTCCTAGATAATATTAAATCCTAATCTTCCTAATTAGATTGTTCTCAATAAAAAAACGAATTCCATTATTAAAACTTAACCTAAAATAACTCCTAAATTTTATGAGCCCTATAACCATCACACTGCCAAAGTTGTGATTCCTCAATGACAATGTTAAATATCACAAATTAACCACAAAAAACATTTTGCAACAATAATGCTTGCTGTGGACAAAAAAACATCACATAATTATGTTAGCCTTATCTTACCTGATTTGTTATATCATACACAATAATTGCTGCAGCAGCTCCCCTATAGTACATTGGAGCCAAGCTATGATATCTCTCCTGACCTGCTGTATCCCAAATCTCAAATTTTACGGTTGCATCATTGACAGCCAATGTTTGGGAGAAAAAGGCAGCACCAATAGTTGATTCCTGATATCACACAACAACGGTCAAACTCCAAAGAACATCCACAATACTGTAAACAAAAACCTCACCCTTTTAATTTTAAAATTCCATGATGGCACCAACCTGAAATTCAACAAACTGTCCCTTGACAAAACGTAACACAAGACTCGACTTGCCAGCACCAACATCCCCGAGAAGCACCTGAAGCACAGAACAAAAACCATTGTACAAATAAATATGCTGCATTAAATGAAAGTTACAAATAGCAACAAGCAGAATTTGTAGAACAAGTAGCTTTTAAAGGGAAAAATTAATGGTTAAAACCAAAATTTCAGCAAAAAAATGGAAAGTATACATTTTAGAGGAAAAAATGTATTTCATGACCACGGGGCTATTTTTCCTCCATTAGCTTGGAGTGCCTACTTCGATAATGGTCTAGAGAATGAGTTGTCAAGGACCTCTTGAGAACAAATTGCCAAATGCTGGCAGCATAGTCCACAGTATGCTTTAAGCTCTTTAATTGCATAACCAAAAATAGGTTCTTAAACTGCATCTATTCCAGAACCTCAGTAATTCATTTGACTTAACGTACAGCAAGTTACAAGTAGTTCAGTTCTGTTACAAAGAAAATTTTGAACATAAGGTAACCCAAAAGACTACCAAGTTATTAGAATTCACAGTGGTTACGTAAAACAATGTACAGTTGCTCCACCAGATGCAAACCCACACCGATACGTAACATATAAAAGCGGACCATCCCTATAATATCCTTGAAAATTGATGCAGATCCACAGCAGAGTTCACATTTATAATTATGGGTGGGACGAGGGGGAAGGTAGGGTAAAAGATGGAGGGTGCGTAAAATCAAACCAAACAAAACAAATCCATCTGAGGATAACATAAAATTAATACAAAGTGGAAACTAAATAGAGGATAAAATTGAAAGGGACAAAAATAAAAACAAAAACGCATCTGAATTTGCACAGAAATATAGCCCAGGAACAAAATTATTGAAAACTATGCAAAACCCACATCAAAACTCGCATCAAACAAACACATAACTAAGAATACAAGGAAAGATTCTGCTTAGAAAATAACTTGTGAAAGCACACAAAAACCAGCTGAAACAGCAAAGTTACCAATTTTGCATTGATGTTTTTATTTCCAGCGGTGGCCATGACAGTCAATATAGATGGATTAGATCAAGATGTTCGCAGGTGATTTCTTCTTGTAAAAGTGAACAGAAGATTTGCGTTGACGAGAAGACGTGCAAAAGGAAAAGGCAAAGGAAAGAATTTTAATCAAACACTTTCTCTTTACTCTCTTTCAGAGGTTTTCTATATTTTTACTTTGGTGAGAGAAATATGTAAAGTTACCTTGTACACCCAATTAACAAAACAGCGACTAAAATTAAATATAAAAATATATAAACATCTTTACGTTTTAGAAAGTAAAAAATATTACGATAATTTTATTTTTAATAATAATATTATTATAATTCAGTAATAATTAAAATTAGTATTTACATATTATTTAGATATATAAAAAAGTTAGTTTTTTACTTTGACTATTCTCAGAAATAATTTACAATTATTCATAAAACAAATTATAGCCCAAACAGCAAGTAAAAAATAAAAATTTTAAAACAATAAAAATAAAAACAAAAAAGACGTAATAGTTTGTTAATAGGCAAGGTTTCAATCTCTGTTTTAGATTAAGAAAGAAAACAATATTAAAAAGAGAAACTCTAATGTTACATGGTAGTTCATCAAATATATATATATATATATATATATGTTACATGGTAATATAAATGTCGCACACCGCAACTTTTATATTTATCTTTTTGAAACATTAATATATATTAAATTTTTAATTATATAATTTCAATAATCTAATATCTATCTAGCTACCATATATCATATATCTATACCGTATGTGACTTCTCAAAAATAAAAATAAAAATACAAATGTGATAAAATTTTTAAATCACTCAAAATATTATTAAATTAAAAGTTAGTTTAGATATAGATAATTTTTTATTTTAACATATTTTTTTATTTATTATTCAAAATAATATTTAAAATCATAATGTAAATAAGTGACATGGTTCAACTTTAGCAAGAGAGGAAGTGCACAGAATTTCCTAGCCCATCTTATTTGCAATAGCTTGATGGTTTTCTTTTTCTTTTTTTTTTTAAGTTGGAGAAATATAAAGATGCTCTAAATTTCCAATTATATAGATTTTTTTAAAGTTTTTAAGAATGAGTTGTCTATGCTTCACAACTCTGTCAGACTAATATTATTGCAAAGAACAAACCAAAATTGCCAAAGTCGACTATAGCAATCTTGATTTTGAGTAGTCATTCATGCAATTGAACATCTCTACTTTATACGCATATGGTTGAACAATACCGTATGATCCAAAGTTTCAATCTAAGTTTTTTGAACAAATCATTGATTAGGATTATAACTTGAGTTCGGAGTGAGGTATTTGAAAAGTGTTTCCTTCTTTTTATTTTAATCGTAGATTCATATATGCGCTATTTTAGCTCAAATAAAGTTGGGAGGCTAATAATTTTTAAATTTGTGTTAACAAGAATTCATAGTACATGACAAAATAATTGAATAACTTCACTTTTAAATTAAATACTGAAAAATAGTATATTATAGCTAGTAGAATATGAGAAAGTGAAGTAATTTGCACCATTGGTTACTGAACTATGGCTTGAATTTTTTAGCAGTCACATACCTATAATTTTATTCAATTCAGTCACTTAAGTACAATTATGAATTCAGAGAGGTCATTGCAATGAATTTTCGGCCTGAGAGTCAACCGGAGCAATGACATGGTTGTCACAAAGGACACGTGGCAGCTCAATCTCTAAAAAAAGTTTTACACTTCAGCAATGGTGGGACTCATGATGAAACTTACCATGTTGCGTGCCACCACTAAATAAATCATATATCCAATCTCTAAAAAAAATTTACACTTTAGCAATGGTGGGACCCATGATGACGCTTACCATGGTGGGTCCCACCACTAAGTAAATCATATATCCAAATCGCCCTCCCCCTCCTCTACCCCAACACTCTCCTCTTTAATCAACACTCTTTCATTCGAAATTCTTCTTCCCTCTATAACACACTCATTGTTGCAATACTATCATTTGAAAAAATTTAAGGTACATTCACTCTTCTTAGGCACATTTAAACAATCCTTTGTCTCTTTTGTCTCTGCTTTGTGATTTCTGTTAGGGTACATTAGAGAAAGAAAACAAAAAAAATCCATATTTACAGTGATTGGACCCGACTATTGGCTTCACTCTCAATATTGTTGGACAGGAAGCAAAAGCCATAGTTTACCTAAGTTTGGCTAATGGATTGGATACATAGGCCGTCAAAGGCGCTTCCTCCTGCATACTGTAAGTCATGTATTTGATTGCTTCACTTGTGTGTTGATGATGTGTGGTTTATCTGTTGAAATTGTAATGATTGTGAATGTAATGTGTGGCTTGTATTTGTTATTTTACGCAACAACTGGCTCAAAGTATTTCACAATACATATGATTCATAGTGGGGAACATGGGCTCAGTGGATATTAAACTATTTATGATTGAAATTTAGAATATTGCAACAGAGTGTAATATAGGTGATAATGTGTCATTTGTGTGGGAAAAACCAAATGTGGGGGTATAGGGAGGGTTTAATGCCTATTGCATCTAATAATGATGTATTAGAAATCGAGTATAATGTGATTTAGTCTATATAATTGATGAAGGGGATAAGGTAAGTTATGAGGTTGACGCATCAATAGGTTATGATGTAGATGCAACAAGAAATGCTAATAGTAAGCTTGAAATAGGGAGTAGATATGGTTTAAGAGGGAGGGATATGGCTGCTAATGATGACCCTAAAATTGATGGTGAAACTAAGGATGAAAGTGATGATGAGGATGAAGATTTCTAGATTAATGAAATAGTATTTCATTATAGTGATTATGACTTTGAGGATGATGATGATGACTTATTTGAGAAGTATGTTGACAAAAGTATTGAATAGGATAAAAATGTTAGAGATGCAGGGTCATCAACTGCTCCTCCTAATGAAGAATTGCAATATGATGATGATCATATTCTTACATCATCTAATGAGTTACTCATTGCTGCAGACACTGATAATGATGGAAACAATGTGAAGAGAGTTTGATACCCAAAATTTGTTGAAGAGAGAGATATGAAATGTCCATTATTAGTGGTAGGAAAGAAACTTTAACTCATTTGAACAACTTAGGGTTGCAGTTAAGCAATGGTTTATCCTAAATAGGTGGTAAGTGAAATTTAACCCAAATGATGCCCTTAGGTGTGTTGCCAAATGTGTAAAAGGATGTGGATGGTACTTATGGGCTAGTGCTATGAAGAATGAGCCTAAGACCTTTCAAATTAAGACTGGAAATGCTAGTCATACTTGTGCCAAAAATCATAACATTAAGCTTGTAACCTCTAAGTGGCTTGCTAAGAGGTACCTTGCGAAATTTAGAACCAACCCTAATTAGAATTTGAAAGTCTTCATAAGCACTATCAAAGATAATTACCAAATTAATGTGACATAGATTAAAGCTTCGATGGCTAGGAATGTTGCACAAAAGTTAATTAATGGGGATGAGATAGATAGCTAGGCTGAGACATTATAGGTTGAAATTATTGACGTCTAACCTTGGTAGTACAGTAGAAATTTAAGAAAATAAAGAACAAGAGTTTAGTGGGATGTATGTGTGTTTGGGTGCTTTAAAGAATGAATTTAAATTTGGATGTAAACCCCTTATAGGTGTTGATGGGTGCTTCTAAAAAGGAATCTATAAAAGGCAATTGTTGTCAGTTATAGGGATTGATGCAAATGATTGCATCTTTCCTATTACATGGGCTATATATAAGAGGGAAATTAAAGAGTCATGGGCTTTGTTCTTACATCTACTAGGACAAGACTTTGACATTCAATCTAATATATGGAATTAGACTTTTATGTCAAACAAATAAAAGGTACCTTCTAATTTACTTTACTTATTACATATGTTGCATTCATATACTTAGGTCTGATTTGTTATATCTAACATATTTGCCTAGGGTCTGATACCAACATTGGATATGTTATATCCTGCAGTAGAAAAGAGACATTGTGTTAAACATTTGTACACCAATTTCAGGGAAGAATTTGAAGGAAAGCAACTAAAAGACATGCTTTAGAATTATTCAAGAGCTTCATACACACAAAAGTTCACATCTGTCATACAAGCTCTTGATGATGTGAATGAGAAAGCTTATAGGTGGTTGCCAAGCAAGGATCCTACTCACTAGACAAGGTCACATTTTCAAACCCATTGTAAATGTGAAAAGGATGTACACCAAAAAAGATTTAATGAAGAGGGTTAAATGATTTCTTTGTCCAAAAATTCAGAAGAAATTGGATAAGATTAAGGAGTTTAGTTACCTATACTCTTTTATATAAGATGCAGGGAATAAGTGTCAAAGTGTTGGCTCAAGTAGGCAATATTTTATGAATAAAGATGAGGGAAGTTGTAGTTGTATAAGATGGGAGCTCACAAGAATACCCTGTGCCCATGCATGTTGTGCACTCATGGCATATAATGAGCATCTAGAGGATTATGTGGATCAATAGTACCATGTGGAGACATACTTGAGAATCTACTCACGCTACATAAATCCAACAAATGGTTATAAATAATGGCCAAGGAGTGATGAAGAACCATTAAAGCCATAGCTTAAACTAGAACCAAAAAAGAAAGGGAAAAAGGCTAAATTAAGAAGATTAGAGGCATAAGAGGTGGAAAATGTTATAAGAAATTGTAGGGTATCAAAGAGAGGAACTGAGATGCAATGTTCCATTTGTGGAAAAGCAGGTCACAACAACAAAAAGCATGATAACGATCCTCTTTCTTATCCTTAATCCCTAAAAATGTTGCTAAACTTCTTTATAAGTTATCAATTACCTTGTTATATATATATATATATATATATATATATATATATATATATATATATATTATCTGAATTGCATATGTATGAATGTAGATTAAGAAAATTTCTAAGAAGCATGAAAAATCAACAAAGATCAAAAGTGCAACAAAAATCCTACACAGGATGCCTGAGGTAAGACTTATGTGAACTAAATGGTTATGATTATCCATAATATGATTTTAATTGATGATGTGTGCATTATTTAATATGATTTCAATTTTGGTAGGGATCTACTCAAACATTCAATGATTACATATTCAATAATAGTGAAGATGGAGTGCCAAGATCACCTGAGGTTGAAAAGTGTGATGAGCTCATTAAGAACTTTATCTCAGCCACTACTCTCATAATCATTTCAAGCAGATATTGGTAAGTCATTTTAGCCAGATCTTGGTCAATCTTCATCCTAGCAAGATCTTAGCCAGGTAGATCTTGCTAGGATGAAGATTGACCAAGATCTGGCTAAAGATCTTGCTCAATCATATGAAGTGCAGGTAGCTCCTCAGTCATCTTAAAAGACCCTAATACAAGCTTTAACTCACCATGTACTAAGCAATGAGCAAGATATTGAAATCCTGTTACGACATATGATAGAAACTAGTTCAGAAGAAGATGGGGAAGATGGAGTTACATTTGTTAAAGTATACAAGTTTAAAAAATTTTGTTTACTTAAACAAAATTTACTTAATTGTATTAACCTAATTTTGTAGATATTGAAATCCAAAAATTTGAAAGACATTTACAAGACCAATAATGAGGCAAGAGTATGCAAATAAAAAAAAAGCCTGTAACTATGAGTCACAGGCCAATTATAAGGTCTAGAAATTGCAAGAAGACTTCAATTCCCACCAAAGGCCAAACCAGCTACAACAAAGCATACAATAGCTTCAAAGCAACCATGGAAGCTTCCTTACAAAGCTTTAAATGAAGCTCTAGATCTTAGGCAACAGAAATAGAGGCACAATACATAATTGCTTTATGAGGCAACAATAATAAGGCAAAAAAAGCATGATGTATCTATTGCATTTGGAGTAGATATAGAATTATTATTAACTCCTCTAAATATAAAGAAATATAAAAAAAAGAAGTGAAGATGATATGCACATTAGGGTTTTTTTATATGTAGTGGGTTTGTAAATAAAATAGTTGGATGCAACATTAAAGATATGCGATTTGTAGGGATATAGATCCATTTTGAACCTCTTGTCTTTAAATATTGATGTCTTTTGAATTGAGGACCTATGTGCAGGCAAACATTAATTTTTTTTATTACATAGTGTAGGAGTTGTCAAAGCATCAATGTGTTGCCCATTTTACTTTTGTCTTGTTAGGCACTTGTTGTCAAAGTAAACATAACTATCATTTTAATGCAATGGATATGTATTAATTTTCAATTATTCTCATTATGTAATTAGCAACATAAATGTTAAAGTGGATATATATATATATATATATATATATATATATATATATATATATATATATATATATATATATATATAAAAA
>CATIWR010264171.1:0-70095 GCA_949677035.1 Omphalea diandra | reverse complement strand
TTTAAAATTTTTCAATCTATTAATTTGATTTTTTTTGAAGAACATTAATTTGAATTGTTTTGAACTAGATCTATTTAAATAATTTAACATATTGCATCAAATTAATTCCTCAAATTAATTTTTATATATATATATATAATTCAATGGTTTAAAATTTTAATTTTTTAAAAATAAAAATTTTGTCTTAATTTAAAATTTTTCAATCTATTAATTTGATTTTTTTTGAAGAACATTAATTTGAATTGTTTTGAACTAGATCTATTTAAATAATTTAACATATTGCATCAAATTAATTCCTCAAATTAATTTTGTAACTGATTTATATTTGCATTTTTTTTTAGGGGATTTCCTATTAAATATGATAGGTATAATTTTTTTATTAAATAATATTAAGGTGTATAACTTGTATTTGTATTTTAAATTCATATTTTCTATTAACCATTTAACATAAGCTTTTATTTGGAAAGGAGAGAACAATAAAAGTATGGTAGGAAAAAGAGGATTACAAAGTATCCCTTTCTTTTTTTTGGAAAAAAGTGTTAGTAAAGGGAGAGAAAAAAATAAATAGCAATTTTTTTTTAGATCACTTGTAATCATTTTATAATCACTTGAATTTGAAGGGGGAAATGTATCGAAATTATATTTTTATTATGTACTTATCAATTTTACTCATCAAATACCTGAACCAGACATTCTCAAAATAAAATTTTGAAGTACGTGGCATATTGCAAATCTATAAAAATAAAGAGATGGCTTGATGATTTGTTTCCAACGACCACACCTTAGCCTCCTTAAACAAACTAATCAGTTATGGACGCTAATGCCCTATCAAACTTTTCTTCGACTCAGTTGGGAGTGCTCTCATGTAAACTGATACCCTTCTAAACCCACATCAAATAAATTACCCTCTATAGCTACTCAAAGCCCACGAATAAGCTATAGTTAGGATGAGCTATCCTCCCTCCTTTTTTGGACAAATGGCGTAAATCATTGAGATCCCCATGCCATACAAAAGTAAACTGGAAAGAGACTCGAGATTTCTTAGCATATCCAATGTCTCCCTACGAAGATTTCTATATGAAATTCCACAATAGCCTGTGAAGCGCTAAATCTTAAGCTCCTCAATCGATACCTATGTACCCTAACACACTCACCATATCCTTCTCTTTCCATATTAATCCAAGCCCAACATTATGACCCAAACAATGAACCACAAACAAAGCCTCATAAATAAGCTGGGACTGAATAAGTTCCATTTTGTGTTTGTTAACCAGATTCTCCATAAGAAAAATTAAAAGCAGCCTCTTAAACTGGATAATATCCTTTAAAAACATGAACTCACTGGTAATTCCAAGCTAAAGTACTCATAATGACAGATGGCTCTGAGAACCAGAGCCCACCCTTATCATTTTTTTAATTCCATCTTATTATCAATAGTAGGGATAGTCTCAGGAGTATTATTAGTAAATACTCCCTCCTCCTTATGTCTTCTTTTAGAGTCCATCATTGTTACGCCATTATGCTTAACAAGTTGAGAATTTTCCTCATATCCCACTCGAAGACTTTCCCCACTAACAACATGATTAGTTGCTTGACTTCCTATATCTGAAATAATCCCACAACTACCTCCCTCATTACCCACACTCAACCATTACTATCTCCTGATTTCACCATTTACCATATTTGCAGCACTGGAAATAAAATCCACTGAGTCAACTATCATGGCTGCATGCCCTTAACGGTGGTAGTGGCCACCTTCATCCGACAGTTCTGATTGGAGGCATTTCTCCCCTATCTGCTAATTAGGATGCCTACCCGAAGCTTTCATCCATTGTCCAGAAGCTCTATCAACCTGACTGGTAGCACTCTCTAATAACTTTTAGCAAAACCTGTCAGCGTGCCTTAGTGTTCCACAAATGAAACAAAATGATGGCAACCATTCATATTTAAAATCTATCCAAAACCACTCATTTTAGACTTCTTTATCTTCATCCTCCATTTAGAGCACACTAAACATCAACTGACACACTAATTAGCATAGTTTCTCCACAAACCAATAAAATTGTTTGGGTCAGAGGAGATAAAACAACTAACATAGTTTCCTACCTATTTTCACTCTTTTAGACATAAATCCAACTAGTAAGTTAAACATTTGCACCCAAAAATCTACATGAAATAGGGATACTCGTACAGGTTGCTCATTAGCTTTCAACCTTTTCACAATGAGGATATGTTATTCCAACGACCGTAGCCCATTTTTAAGAACCCTACAAACATCTAGTTCATGAAAGAATTGGAACATGTAAAGAGAAGGGCTTAGTTCTTTAACACACATCTGCCATAATAAAGCCAATGTGTTTTTCATTGCTAGGGAATTAATATTACGATCCATAATAAAATAGTTGATTAAACACCATAAAAAAAAAAAAAAAAATCTTCCTACACATTCCTAAGGTCCTCACTTTCCACCACCAGACCACCCCCCCTCTTCATACTTGAAGGATTTTGGTCGCAAGTGTAAGTTGAGTACTTGAAAAAGGTGATTTCAATAAGGTCTAGGTTTGAGTATGAGCATTTAGTGGAGTTAATTGGATGATAATGGAAGAGAGAGAGGAGGAGCTGGAAAGATTGGTATAATAAGGAATAAAGAAGAGTGGAATAATGAGTAGATGCGTGACATGGCATTTTGACTTCAAATGTGTGTGTGTGTGTGTGTATAAGCAGATAAAAATATTTGTAAATTTAAATATGATAATTTAATAAATAAAATCATATTTTTAATCAATCATGTGAAACATGTTCTTAATCTTGTTCATATATTAACCGATTGATAAGCTTGAACTATGAAATTCTTAATCATTGAGTTATTCTAATAATTATTTATAAGATAGATGTCATAGTTAACAAAGATGGGATTGATTAAAACTCATTCTTAGCAAAGAAGGTTGTAACACTAATTCACATGTTTTCTTTTATTCTAAGTTTTATAACATTTATTTCAAGTCAATTATCATTTCAAATCCTTTTAAAAGAATTTAACAGTCAAATAACTCAATACCTCTACTTTGAAATATAAAGTAGGTTATTAATGGGTTGCTATATGTATTCGAAAAATTTAATCATTGAACGACAATATATATGTATATATACATATGAATATAAATAATTAAATTGAGCACAGTATATATGCATCATAGAAATAAAAATAAATATAAAAAATTCATGTAGAAACTAAAATACACAACTCTTGTCATAATTATTTTCATATTTTAAAATTGTAGTTTTCTATTTTGTACACTATCAAACATATATCTTTCATATATCCAAAAGCAATTATTTAATCACTCTTCTATTCATAAGTTTATAATTGATCTTATGAATTTTAGAAAAGGGTTAGTATAACATTGTCATTTATTTAAAAATATTTTCTTATTACGTCTTTGTAGAGGGATTTTACGAAAGCAAAATTTAACTATATCAATGTCACGATATGCAAAAATTATATTTAAAATAAATTAATAAATAGAGTTTGCTAATCTTTATTAATTATGAAATGAATTTATGGCAATTTAATATATTTAGTGGGAGCAAATTCAAGTAGTTTTTTAGAGGCAAGATTATTAAGTAATTTACATAGACGATCATTGAACTATAGAGCGAATTCTATGATGGTTATATACGTAATTTTTCATTAGTATGATCATTAAACTTTAATTAGTAATTCAGGGAGGTTTTTAGGTTAATTTTTAGGTAGATTAGATGATGTGGCACCAGTTAATGTGAATCCCTTTATGCCAACTCAAAAAAATGGTTTCCATAATGCCACATTTCGGGGGAACCCACTGTACCCAAATTACTTCTCAGACACTCCCCTTTTCCACTTCTTTTCTCGTTTTATTTTCTTATTATTTGCTTACTTTTTTCCTCTTTATCACTGCTACTGATTTGCATAATAACTTCACTAATAAGGGAAAAATGTTTGGACAAGATTAGTTATTCTAATTCATGCTCATTTGAGGGATTAATATATAAGCAAGAAAGATAGGGTTTGTGGGGGTTTTGAATTAGGGAAATTAAAGAACTAGGGTTTTGAATTAGAAAAATTATCGACATTGTGAAAATCGAAGGTTTTAAAGAGGATTTACTGCTTATGATATGGATTAGAATGAGAGACCTGTTAGTGACGAAGCTCTTAATTATGGTAAGACTTCCATTTTTTTATTTTTATTTTAGCAATGATTGTAAAGCTCCTATGGAGGCACAAAATGATTGAATGTTAAGGGAGAGATATGCAAATGCAAATATTGATGAACCTATTAACATGCAGGTTGGGGGAACATGAAAAGAGCTGAGGTTAATGATGACTGTGATGATATTGATCACATTCATTATAATGATGACAATGAATATCAAAATGAAAATCCTAAAATAAATTTGAATGATAGTGATTATGATGTAGAGGATGAGGATGCTAATTAATTTGAGAAATATAAGGATAATGGCATTGAGAGAGATAGAGATAATACCAAAGCGAAACTCAAAAAACCATTAACAAATGAAAATATATAATAACTAGATGATGATGAATTAGATCTAAATCAATCTTATGAACTTTTGAGTGCATCAGACATTGATAATAATGGGGACAATAACGTTAGAAAAATAAGATATTTAGAATTTGATGATGAAAATGATATGCATAATCCTAATTTGGTTGTTAGGATGAAATTTAAATCATTTGATCAGTTTAAAACGACTATAAAAGAATGGTCTATATTGTCCAGGTGGCAAGTTAATTTTGATCCAAATGACAAACTTAGGTGTGTTGCAATTTTTGCAAAGGGTTATAGGTGGTGTTTATGGCTAGTGCATGAATGATGATAAAAAAAAAAGAAGTGCAAATCAAGACAGGAAACATGACACAAACTTGTGCTAAATACCATAAGAACTTCCATGTCACTTCTGAATGGCTTGCTAATGAGTACTTAGAGACATTCAAAATTGATCCTAATTGGAATTTAAAAGGTTTTATTCAAACTATGAAAGATAATTATTAAATAAATGTGACTTGGACAAAGGCATGGAGGGTTGGGACATTAGATTAAAAGTTGCTTGATGGGGATAAAAAGGAACAATTTGGTAGATTAAGATATTACTAGTTATAATTGTTAAATTCAAATCTTAGTAGCGCTGTAGAGTTTTAGGATGATGAGGGTGTGCTCAAAGGAGTGTATGTGTGTTCATATGCATTGAAAGCAACCTTTAAGTCCTGTTGTAAGCCATTGATTGAAGTAGATGGTTACTTTTTTAAGGGCATATATGGAGGTCAACTATTGTCAGCAATAAGGATTGATGCAAATGATTACATATTCCTTAGTTTGGGCTATATGTAGGAGGGAAAATAAAGAGTCATGGAGGTGGTTTTTATGCTTATTAGGACAAGATCTTGGTATACAGAAGGACCTTTAGAATTAGACATTTATATCAGATAAACAAAAGGTATTTGCTTTAACGTTTCATATTATTTTAGCTCTTTATTTGGAATATATGATTGACTAACCAATGTTTACTATTTTATAATATGTAGGGATTAATTCCAATATTGGATGAATTTGATTCAACATCTGATAAGAGAAATTGTGTTAGGCATTTATACATAAATTTCAGAAAACAATTCTAAGGTAAGGAGTTAAAGAAGTTACTGTGGAATTGTGCACGAGCTCCATATGTACAAAAAGAAGAATGAAGCTGCATATGTGTGGTTAAATGCAAAAAGACCCTCATTTATGGACAAGGTCACATTTCAAGACCCACTATAAATGTGACATGTTACTAAATAATATTTGTGAGTGTTTTAATAGTTATATTTTGCAACAAGGGATAAGGGGATGATAAGCATATTGGAGAACATAAGAGAAACACTTATGAGGAGGCTGAAGATGAAGAAGAAAGTCGTAATGAAGGTGAAGTGGCCTATATATCCTAAAATTCAAAAGAAATTGGAGAAGATTAAGAACTTTAGTAGGATGTACACATCTACATGATTTGGGGGTCGCATATGTCAAGTGGTGGGGCCTGAAGGGCAATATGTTATATAAGGTGAAAGATCATGCAGTTATAGAAGATGAGATCTCACAAGCATCCTATATGCTTATGCCTGGAATGCTTTAGCAATGAATAACAAGCACCTTGAAGATTATATTGATGATTGTTACAATGTGAAAACCTTTCTCAAGGTCTACTCACATTGTGTCAACCCTAATAAGGACTATGAACTTTAGCCTAAAAGTGATGAAGAACCATTAAGACCCCCATTTAAACATGAGCCAAGAAAGAAAGGGAAAAAAGACCAAACTAAGGAGACTGGAATCAAAGGAGTTGGGGAATATTATAAGAAATAATAGTGTGTCAAAGAGCGGCATCATAATGCATTGTAGCAAATATTATGAAGCTGGCCATAATAGAAGAAATTGTAAAAAAAACAAATAATGCCAAGGGGAAAAATGCAACAACTGTTACAAAAAGATGTGGAAAACTACTAGTGAGTATTTAAATGATTTATATTAACTATATGTAATATTATATGATGCATAGTTTGGATTTATGGTGACTATAGATTAGGAACAATACAAAAAAGCAAAAAGTTGAGGCATCATTACAAAAGAAAACACCACTTAATCTAAATCCATTCATTGTAAAATGGATGCCATGCTTGAGTGTGTTTGATTTTAAATGTTTTATTTTTCATGATATATATGATATTATGTGAGTATATGTTGTATTTATTTGTAAGGTACCAATAAGACATTTAATGATTATATATTCACTTCATAAGTGGATATGAGAGGTTCTGCATCAACTTGTCCAAATTCACCTGAGTTAGAGAACCGTGATCAAATTTTGCAATCATTATCCCAACCTCCACAATCCCAAGTCATTAATCCTACATGTGAAAATTAAGATATTGAGAGGTTGATTTAGGAGATATTAGTATCCAGTGATGAAAGTGATCAAGATGAGAGAGATGCAAGAGTTATGCATTTGATTTTGTGTGATCTAAATACTGGTAAACATGGTATATAAATGATATTGGATGTGTTTTCAAACAAAAAAATGTTAGAGGGTAAGAACATGGAAGAAATGAAGATAGTTGCTTTAAACAACAAGCCAGAAATGCAAATAAGAAGGAAAAGGCTCTTAAATCTACAAAAGTCAAACTTCCACCCATACAACTAATGAAACACAAGCCCTAGAGACTTCATATGAGGTAGCTTAACTAAGAGTTGTTCCTTTTATTGCACCAATAAGAAGGCATTTTATCATATCTCAAGTGTAGAAGAAGCCTGCTAAAAATGAAATCATACATTATCGCAATAACAAACTCCAACAAGGACTGCCAAATCTAGTGATGGCAATGCAAATACATATGAGGAGTTGTTATTAACATTGAAATGTTATAACAAGAAGACGCAGAAAGAAGAAGAAGTAGTAGTTGTTTTGGACAGATTTTGCATAATTTTTTGCATAGTTTTTTTTAATAGAATTTTGGGTATTTAATTGGGTATATATTAGACATATGACATATTGATCTTTATTAGGGTTCCAAATTTGAGATATGTGTTTTAGGAGATATGTTCTTTATTTATTATAATTTTTGGTGCCATGTGAATCAAATATGTTATTACACATTTTGCTTTTCTAGTGTGTGGACCTTCTGGCATATAAGATTCATCTTGGTAAAAAGATTATTACTGTTAACATTCATCTTAGTAAAAGAACATATTTCTTTAATTATATCTTCTATTCATGTCTTTTTCCTACTATTATTTCATAATTTTTCTTATTTACAGATAATGATAGTTACAACATTATATTTTACTACAATGCCAAAACAGATAATAACTAAAAAGCTTTCATTATTTTTTGTCCCTTTCAATAATTATGTTTCAAATAACACTAAGCTTCATATACATAAATATAATACATACATATATTATAAAAACAAGCTTCAAATACTTTCAAGCTTTTAAAATTAGATTAATAAAAATAATCAAGTTTACAAAATTCATACTTCTCCATTATAAATGCATCATAACCCCTAATGAATCATAACCCTTATGAGCGCCTCGGGATTTCGCTTGAACTAGTGAAATCTTACTTGCAACTCCATCCTTTTATAGATCAGCGAGGGATCAAGGGGACAAGGGTCTTCACATTGGTAATGACCCTAAGATGTGGTGCGAGTTTGGGTCAACGAGGGATCATTTTAGGCCTTGTATTATTCAAAGCCCTGAGTCCAAAGTGATAGTCATCGAGAGACCAAAATGTGGGATAATACATTGGTACCATCCTTAGGAAATATGAAGTCACCACCTGATTTTGGTTAGGACAAGAATCTAAAGAAGGTAAAATCTGAACTTAATCTAAGTCAATTAGAAGACTCATTTTGTCTTCACCCCATCAAAGATTGAGTTTGAAAATTGAGTATGGCTTAACGAAAAGGTTAGGCATCCCAAATCGTTCAGATATTGGGATTCGGCCTTCGAACAACTTTGGTTCACTTTTAATATTTTAACTAAGTTATTGATTAGTCCAATTAACATTCCTAAGCATACATCTAATACAATTGAGCCAATCAAATCATTCCATCAATCTATAGGGGAGAGGGCTCATGCATCATGGTATAGGGTTCATCATGCATTATCATCTATCCATTCAAACATAATCATTCATAATCGTGTAAGGTGATAATCAAGACCAAACTCATGGTCTAACTCAAGTAAGAATACCTACACCCAAAAAAAGAGAACAAGTTAGTGACTAACAAAAGGAAAGTAAATAGAAGAAACTAAAAGAAAAGTAAATAAGGTCCATAATAATCATCTTACCACATCTCTAAAGTCAAGGAGCCTAGGCATGCATCCAAGTCCATAACAGCATATCCTCATATCGCATGGACAACATTAAACATTCAAACACAAATGTATATGCATCATGAAAAGCAAGAATCATAAACATGCGATGTAAAGCCTAATAAAAGATCTTTAATGGCTTAAATCTAGATCATCATGAAAGGATCTTAGAATGGATAAATTCTCCCCTTATGTAAATCATAAAGAGCTAAACATCCATGTGCATGGCTAACCATAGTGGTAGTTTGTATGCAACTCAAAGAAAAGGAAGAAGTACAAGGCCAAGGCACTAATTGTGTGTTCTAAGCTCAAACACAACCATGAAAATGACTCTCAAGGTTATTGGAACTTTAAGTTTCTCACTTGGTCACTGTCCTAAATGATCAAAACAGATTCAAAACTATCACTGACCTAAAAGTAAAATAACATGGAGATGAATGGGGATCCTAGGATGTTATTCCCATCTGATTTTGTTACTAGAACATTGGAACACCTTAAAAAGGATTTTGGAACAGGAGAAATTTGAAAGGAGAAGAAAATAAAATTTGCAAAATCATCTACTAGACAAATTAGGATGTATAACCCAATATTAAGGTTATACAGCCCAGATTGGGGGTTGTACAACCTACCATGAAGGTTGTACAACCATGTTTTCTAGATTTTAGAAAATAAAAGAAGAAAAGAAGAGGAAGAAGAAGAGCTAAGGGAGTCCTGACTGAATGCTTTCTTTTACGATTTATTATTCTTAGAGGCACACTATGAGTTCAATATCCTTCAAAATGCTTAGAGAATGCATAAAAATGA
The DNA here is from genome assembly GCA_949677035.1 of Omphalea diandra. Classification (NCBI taxonomy): domain Eukaryota; kingdom Viridiplantae; phylum Streptophyta; class Magnoliopsida; order Malpighiales; family Euphorbiaceae; genus Omphalea; species Omphalea diandra. Next base: position 60,379 of record CATIWR010264171.1, on the reverse strand, counting down.
AGAGAAAAGTTCTACCTTAGAATGTGTTGGTATGAGTTAAGGTTTGGGGTTTCTTTGTTAAAGAATGCTTAAGAGTAAATTTTGGCAGAGTATTGTTATGGTTGTTTAAGCCTCCTCCCCCTCTTTAAATGGAAAAGGTATTTATAGGTGTAGGATGAGTGCATTAAACCTTAAAATGGTTTTGGTCACACCATGGATGCATCTAATCACAGAAAGAAGGGTGGATCTCCTGGAATTAGGGTTTGCACGTAGGTTGTATAGCTAGGATAGGGTTGTATATCCATCTATCAGGGTTGTGAAGCCCTAGGGTTTAAGGAGGAACCAGTTCCAAAAGATTCAAAAGGTTAGGTTTAGGGAAAGGTTGTACAATCCATATACTTAGGCTGATAAGTTGGACTGTGGTCTTAGGCTTATGTTTAGGCTTCTCCAAGGTTTTTTAAGGCTTTTATCTTTTTCTTTAGCCATTCCTCTTTTGCACTTTATTGATGTGTTTAGCGACTTTATTATCGAGCTTTGCATCTAAAGATCTAAAATTTAGTACTTACAACTGCTAGTCTAAAATAAAGTACTACTATGCCAAAACAAAGACCTATCACTTAATATCCCTAACTACCCATACAAACACCCAACACCAAACCAAAAAGAAAACCACAATAACAGAAAAAAATGAAGCAGTAGTTCATATTCTTATTCCATTTATCATGCATAACCTTCATCTCTTCAATTCTATAAGGATTCTCTATAGTTGCATATCCTAAAACACATTTGCCATTGTCCAAATCACCATCAAGTACATCATCAACACTGTCCAAATTCCTTTGCATTTGGTTCACATCAAGTCTTTTATTAATCCATTTATCACCTTTTTTGCTCTTTTATTCATTGGTCGATCACACCAAGCACAAAATTTACAAAAAGAAAGGCTAACCTATTGTAAGAAAATTAAAAATTTCCATGAGCAACCATCATTTACATATCATATCCTTACATATATTAGCATTAAAAACCATATTAAAAACCATTCTCCCAACAATTGATATCCATCGCCCAAATGGAAACATACACATACCCTATTGTTCCTACAACCATCAAATCTTCTTTCAAGAATTAACACAATCCAACAAGTCTTTAAAACTGATGGAAGCTTGCACTTGCACAAAGGAGGAACTACTCGATCCATGATAGTTATGAATTAGGTTTTTATTTATGATTTAGGGGTTCTAATTAGGGGACTAATATATAGATTGAAGGGGGGAGAGAGTCGTTGGCAAATGGTAAAAATTAGAATGAGAAGAGAAGAAGAAAAAAGGGGCATGTGAGAGGTAATTTGGGTGCAGTGGGACCCACCATGACATGATAGTGTCGAACCCATTTTTCTAAGTTGGAATAAAGAGATTCAAATTAATGGGGTGCCACATCATCTAGTCCACTAGAAGATTAACCTAAAACCCTCCTTGAAATACTAATTAAATTTTAATGACCATACTAATAAAAAAACCAATGTATATGACCATCATAGAATTTAGTCTATAATTTAATGACCATTTGTATAAATTACCCTAAAAAATATGTAATGAATTCATCACGGGGTAAGAAAGGGCAATTGTTCCCATGACGAATCTATCATTATTAATAAGTTTTTTATTTAGTGATATTTATCCATTTTTAAGATTTCAAATCTGAGTTCAAATCTTAGTTGAAACCAAATTAACTCAAAAAGGAATTGTCAAATAAGCAAAATAATTTGTCATAAGAGAAAAGCTAGTATGTATTGGAAAACTCATTAATTAATTAAGTCCCTTAGCTTTGACAACCTAAAATTTATTATATTATCCATAGCTAGCTTTGTACTAAAGCTTTTTGGATGTCAATCTAATATTAAGGCTATTTATTATTGTTAGATATTAAAGTGTTGCTTTCTTACATGCAATTTAACTTTTAATCAATATTTTTAAAATTGAATCGGACCTGCTGGTTGAATAAAAAAAATCAAAAATTGGTCATTAGTTTGATTGGATTAGAAATTCAAAATCAAATCTTTGAAAACTCGATCAAAATTGATAAAACCAATCAAATTTTAGTGAATTGAACCATCAAACAAACACAAAATCTGAAAAATACCGATCCAACTTTTTTTCTTCATGCAAGCATGCTTCAAACTCTGTAAATTGTTTTTTTTTTTTTTGAAATCTTATTTGAAACAACACAACACCAGGAAAAAATTTTAAAACTAAACCACTATAAATTATAAAAATCTTGGATACTTATTTTCAAACAAAAGTGATCAAATCCATCATGGGTAATGTGCACCCATGATCATCAAAGAATAACCTGAATTTTATAATGGTCATATAACTAATTTTATCATTATGAAAGTCATTAAACTATTATAAATATTTCACAACGATTTTTTAACAAATAAAAGTTTAATTGGCCCCTCAAACTGTTTTGAAAAGTTAGATATTAGTCCAAATTAATATTTTTAGTTAATTTAACCTTATATTAGGATTTAAAGATTATTTAAATAATAAAAAATAAACTTTCTTATTTTATATAAATAAATTTATGCACAAAATACATAAATTAATTAAAAAATAAAATATTTCCTTAAATAGATACATATTATTGTAAATATTAGTAATACGTACTTTGAATTTTTTAAACTAATTTTCTCATATTATGATTTAATCTCTTATATTTTCAAGTTTAAATCAGTATTTTTGAAATCGAATAAGACTGGTTGGTCAAATCGGTAAAAGCGAAAACTGGTCCTGTTTGATTCAATCTAAAATCTTGGCACCTAAAAAGCTGGTCAAAACCACTCAAAATCAAAAGGCGTATCAAACTGGTTTAATCTAAAACTATGTCATTTTATAAAAATTTAAAATTTTAAAAACTACATTATTTTACTTAAAATTTAAATTTTAAAAATATTTTTATCACTTTATTATATTATTTTTCATTATTTTTATTTTATTATATTTTTTTCTACTTTTTACGTATTATATATTTTTTAAAAAATTTAAAAATATTTTATGAAACTAGACCAGTTGAACCAATCAAACTAGTTGAATCGGGAACCAACCAATCAACTAGTTCGAGCTACAGTCTGGTTTTAAAAACAATGGTTAGGATTTTATAATTTATTTTTGAAATTATTCTAGAAATAATTTTCTTGAAAATTTTAATTTTATATCTATTAATTTTTAAAGTAGTATTATTAGATATTTATTAATGTAAAAGTCTAAACTAAATATAAGTGTGAGGTGAAAATTAAACTGATGAAAATTAAATAAAGAATATTTCAAGATAATAATAAGAAATAAAAATAATTAATTAGAGAAGATATAGATTATTATTAAGGACCAAAAAATGACATTAGGTTTGTTTTTTAATTATTTTTATATTCTTTAATAAATTTATATATATAAATATGAATTTTTCATTTTTGGGCTTAAATAACCTTTAAATAATAGAATAAGAGGTTAAATTAATCAGGAAAATTAACTTGGACTTATATGCACTTTTTAAATAAATTCAAAGAGGTAATTGAAATTTTATCGGTTGAAAAATAAAAAACAAGACTAATATTAAACACTTATATTAATTTAGTGACTTTGATGATGAAAAAAATAGTTCTATGACCATTATAGAATTTGTGTTGTAGTTTAGTGATTATGGGTGCAAATTATTCAACCCATCATAAATTAAGTACGTCCTTTTTTTTCAATTCTCATAACCTAAAAAGTAGAATTTTTTTTTCTTTTTTTTAAAAATCAACTCAAAATAGAAGATTATTAAAATCTTGAAAATTTTCTTTTTCGTATAAAATGAAAAAAATAATCTAATCATCATATCAGATTATACACATAACTACAAACAATTATAAAAAAAATCAAAATTAAAATTAGAACTCATTAAAAAATTGAAAAAAAAAATGGAGAAAGAAGTGAAACAAAGGGTAGAAACATTAACCACAATAACAAAACCAAAATCAAAATATGAATAAGAGAAATCAGAGTGCAAAGACGAAATTAATTACCTCTTTCAAAAAAAATAGATTCAATTTCTATATTTTCATAAAGAGGAAACAAAGAACAAATGAATAATAGGAAATGCAAATGAGAGAGAGAGAGAGAGAGAAGGGAAACCCAATAGAAAAGTGAAACAAATATTTTTCTTAAATTTTAATATTTTGAACCAAATTGATTGAACCGATTGAACTGATTAAACTGAAAATCAATTAACTGATTGGTTTAATATCTTGTCTAGCTACTCTCTAGCAATAAGACCATACATGGATATGCACACTTTTTTTATTTGAGGCGGAAAAAAAAGTGAAAGAGTAGTGAAAAAGAGTTTCTTCTTTTGTCCTATTTGAACATGGGGTGAAGGAATTATTAGGGTTTATATCTTATGTTTAGAAATTTTTAAGTGTTAAGGTTTAAACAATTTGAACTATCCCTTTTTATTTAGGAATTATTGTTAGGATTAAATGCAATTTTCTTGCGATACATAATACAGTAGCATGTTTTAACTTTTCGTATTATTGAGATATATAGAAAAAAAATTTTAATGATTAGATATATAAACTTGATTATTGAGCTCGTGGAACAATTTGTATGATTTTAAGGTACATCAATTAAATAGTATTTTTAAATTTCAATATGCTTTAGTGCCAAAAAGGCATCATTCTGGTCTTAACTTGAGTTTAATCTATTTTTATATGCAAATCATTGTGATGGGTTACCTAGGGATCCATTGTGATCCATCCCAGGAATGTACCAATGAAGGGCCAAACAATAAAAACTTAAGATCCAGGCTTACAAAGGCAATATGTATATTATGGACATAGGTCCATGTTACAATATGAATCTAATTAATATGCACTGTTTCATTTAAGTGTCACACATACCTTTTTTCAAAAAAAAAAAAAAGAACTGTATGTACATTAGTATTGAATTGCATATGCATTAATATTAACTACATGTACATTAGTGTTGAATAATATACACATTGAAATGCATAAAATAGATTAATAAAAAGTACATTAGCTTTTAATTGATACTTTACCAACAATATAAAGAATTCTAAAAAAACTTTATTGATATAGATTGTTTTTGCATTTATATCAGCCCATTAATTTTGAAATGCATTGTTTATTAGCTGCATATACATTGATATTGAATTGTATGTACATTGGTCCTTCATTGCATGTACATTGAAATTCATAAAATAGATTAATAAAAATTACATTAATTTTGAATTGGTGCTATAACAACAATATAACAAATTCTAAAAAATTTTGCTGATATGCATTTCATATATGTACATTGATACATTAGTTTTGAACAACATAGTATTCAACTAAATGTACATTGGTCTTTAACTATATATACATTGATGTTGAACTACATGTACATTAAAATCTATAAAATAAATTAATGAAAAATATATTGATTTTGAATTAGTATTTTAGTATTAATATAAGAAATTCAAAAAAAAAATTATTGATATATATTGTTTTTGTATGTACATTGGTCAATTAATTTTGAACTGTATTATTCTTAACTCTATTGCTCTTTTCATTAATCCATTTATAAATTTTAATGTACATATAGTTCAATATCAATGTATATGTAGTTTAACACTAATATACATTTAGATCAATACACGTGTAATATGTAATGAAATGATGCATTTTGATCCTTGGTGCATAAAGGAATATGAACCTAAGTTTAAAATATAATTTGCACTTATGAGGTATATATACAAATGTACTCAAGATAATATGATGATTTTAAATTTTGTTTGTTTCATAAAAAATAAATTGTTCAAAAAAATATTTTTTTGAGCAATATATTTTCTAGCATTTAGAATGTATTATAAAAACAGTAATTTAGTTTTGATTGATAAGATTATAACAAAATTTAAATATAAATAGTTAATATTTATAATTTTATTATTTAATATAAAAAAAAATGCATTAAAAATGGAAATTTTATGAGTCACCTTGATTGCCAATACCACCATTGGATGACGATAACCAGTAATAAATATCAATAATTAAAAATGACCGATAATATATATATATATATAATTTACTTTTTATTTTAATGAGTTTATCAAAATTTAAAAAATTACTTTTTTTTAAAAAAAGTCAATTTCGCTAAAAATGACTTAATTTTTCATTATTTAGAAAAATATTTCCTGTAGATTAATTTTTCTAAGCACACAACATCAAAAATGTAAAATATAAAAAAATATTTTTCAAAACAGTTACCGCAAAATAAAGTCTTAAGCACTTCATATAACTTAATGCTTGGGCATTTTATATAACTCAATGCTTTCTATTACGTTGTACCGTCATTCATGTAAAGAGGAACAGTACCTTCCAATGTAACACACCCCCCCCCACCAAAACATAAAAAAAAAAAAAAGAAAAACCAAAAAACCAAAGAAAAGTATAAAAAAGAAAGATTCACAGAGGACATCGTTACTGAGGGCATGTCTAATTTAAATTTTTTAATTTTGCTTTAATAACTATAAGGGCAATTCTGAACATTACACCTAAAAATAGATAATATATCAACTCAAATTCAAGTCATTTAGATAAAAAAAATAATAATGTAAAACAGTTCACATTCCTTGTGAAGTAAACGGAAAAATAAAGTAAAATAAAACCCTGTTCTAAGAATCACATTCCATTCACTTCCAAGAATCACTAATATGCTTAAGTGATAATGCAACATCTTCATATGATCATACATGACCCATAAACTAATTTCACAAATAGATGTCATATTAGTGAGTATAAGATGCAATGCAATAGATAGGATAGAGACTTGAGTTCAACAAGAATAAAAAAAGAAAAAGGTGAAAAACAAGAAAAAGATAGGAGCTTCTAAATTCTCTGGTCTTGATGGCAATACCCAAACCTATCTAGAAGTCATAATTTCAGAGGTATATTATACCAGCCATAGGAGATAAAATAAAATTCTCTCAACTTTATCACTTGGTATTAATGAAGCACAATGTGGATCACGGGGCAGGAGAGTAATAAAAACAGAAGAATATCATTTCAGAGAAAAAAAAAAAAAAATCTAACAATAACTCATGTCAGAAAAAAAACATAATTTGTTGCGTATATGGAGTAGCTTATTTTTCCCCTCAATTCAACAAAAAAGGACTCTGCAGGTCACTCCATCACCATTACAATATGTCCAATTTGCCATGGCAGAAACCTAGCTTTTTGACAGTAATTATTGCCAATTCAAGCCATCACAAAATCATAAGAATGCAATATACCAGATGGAAGCTAGTTGACAACATCAACAACAAGCCTGCGTGACTTGAGAACAGACCACTTCAAGCGCCGATAATATGCAGCCTGAAGTAATGCCAACGAGAGTACAAATATCCACTTAAAACCCATCTACATCACAAGGCATTTTCATCTGTTAGGTACAATGAACACTAAATGGTATCAAATGGGGAAAACAAGACTTGAGGTTAAAAATACCAATTTCCTTTCTTCCATTTCAGGTTCGGCAGCCCAAGATAAAAATGATACAATATCTTTTCCCATCTGCACCACAAACAATGTTGAAGATACAGAGCTTCAAACCTCAGTAATGACAATATTCTGATCTTAGCAGCCATGTGCCTCTTCTCACAGAAATGTACTAAATACCAAGAAAACAAACCTGTGCTTCTGTTGCAGGGGTACCATCCTCATACTCAACAGCACCATCATTCAACATTTTAGGCATGGCAATAGCTCCCCCAGGAAAGTAAGGATTGTAATGCAACCCCTCTCTAATCTACAATATTCATTGTTTGAATGAGGTTAGAAAGATGAATAATGCATAAGCATTGAGATTACTGAAACATGAACTCAAGTAAAGTTCAGTTACACCTTGAAAAACAGTCCACAACTTAAAAGAAACAGGAGAAAACAATGAGAAAAAATAAAAAAAAGAGTTTAAATCCTTTCAAACATTCTCTAACTATGAAACTTAATGAAATTAAGAATTAATGAATTCGCAGACATCTATCCAGGAGCACCAACTATTTCTTGAAAGAGACCAAAATTTTCCAAAAATTGAGCAGATAATGTCTCTGTCAGTGATTCAGGCAGTTGATATTCAGTTTAGTTTCATGGCAGTTATATTTATTTTTATGTGGGTGGTTTTTTGTTAGTAGGTTAGTAGTTTCTTTATGGGACGCTATCTATTCCTCTTTGTATTTAAATAGGAGACTAAGGAGAAGTGGAAGAAATTTATTCAGAAAATAAAAATTGTTTCCCAGAGAGGTCTTAGAGTTCCCTCTTGATGAGCCCTTGGAGATTGATGGATTCTCTCCTTTAACAGGCCCATTTTTTTATTTTGTTATTCAATAAAAATTCCCTATAACTCGATTCAAATTCTAGGACCATAACATTTGGTATCAGAGCCAGTCATTATGGGGGAATCACACTCTTCAAGGACAATTTTAAGGCTGTTGTGTACCAGGAAAATGGAATTCAAGATCCTGTGGAGAAGGAAAGGTGAAGATTTGCTAATGAAGCCAAATAATAAGAATGCTCAGCAATTTAGGAGCTTGGTTTGAAAAGTAGCTACTGCAAGAACATCAAAGCTGATGGGTGATTGCCAACAATTTGGATATTCATGAATTCCAGAAGATACATTCATGGTGATCGGACGAATGGATAAGTTATTCCAAGAGATAGTGTTTTTGTCATAGTCAACCATCCTTTGCAGCCGAGGACAAGCTCGTTTTGACGGGAGTACCGTTAAGGACTAAGGCACTTGAATTTTAATTTAGTTTTATGGCAGTTATATTAGTTTTCGTGTGGGTAGTTTTATTAGAAGGTTGGCAGTTTCTTTATGGGACCATTCTCTTCCCTCTTTGTATTTAAATAGAAGTATTAGAATAAGGAGAGGAGCGAAGAAATTTATTCAGAAAGAAAAATTGTTTTCTTAAAGAGGTCTTGAGGTTCGCCCTTGATGATCCAAGGGTTCTCTCCTTTAATGAGTTCATTCTTTTATTTGTTATTCAACAACAATTTCCTATCATTAGATCTAAAATCTGCGAAAAAGCATATCAAAGCTTTTCATTGAGAACTTAATCCATACAGGTAATCTACCAATTCTCCAAACAATAAGTTGCAAACAATAAATTTTCATTTAGCACATCATGTCATTTATATACAATTGCAATAGCATTTCTCTACAAAGCTATAAAGCCAAATTCTTGTGTACAAAACCATATGGTAAAAGAACTTACCGAAACACCAGCAGGAGGATCACGATAACCAGTTAAAAGAGCAAACACATAGTTCTGACCATTATGACGAGCCTGCAAGAAAAAAAAGTGAGGAACTTCTAGAAAAATCATCAAAACTTCACAACATTCTAAACAAGGAGTGAGGAATTACTTTCGTAATAAGACTTAGATCAGGAGGATAGGCACCTCCATTAGCAAACCTAGCAGCTTGTTCATTCACATATGGCTGAGGAAAACGATCGCTGAGTTTACCAGGACGAGTAAACATCTCACCCTCATCATTAGGTCCATCAACCACTTCAATCTCAGCTGCCATAGCTTTCACCTCTTCTTCTGTATATGCAACACCCACTAAATCACGATATGATATCAAAGACATGGAGTGGCAAGATGCACACACTTGCTGGTAAACTTGGTGACCACGGCGAATCCTGCCCATACAAAATCACTCCATTATCAATACCATAGAACACAAAATGTGACCTGCAACCAGTAAAACACTTCTGCTCTTGTGGAAGCACTCTAATATCCTAAAGCTATGTTTGGTATAGTGTAATCAATTGTAATGAAATGTAATCAAATGAAGTTTTAATTCCGTAGTTCTATTAAGTTTGGATTTTATTACATTCTATTACAATTGATCACATGTTATCAAACGCAGCCTAAATTCCTAAGGGCAGTTCCTACTCCATTTTTTAGGATATAAACTAACATCAGGCAACAGAAATAGAAAGGAAGACATCACAGAAAGATTAAGTTGTAGCTTTATCAGAATAAGCATACGTATCCCACAAACAACAACTGAACTAGTAACTTGACCAGAGTTGTAGCCATTAAATATTTTTTAAATTGAGTGGAATTGTATGCCCATGCCTAAACAGAATTTCTACAACAAAAAGATGGTAAAATCATACTACTCACGAAGCATGGTCATATGAACTAAGAATGCCTTTGTGAGGCCAAGGATAGCTTGGACACTCTAAGCCATGTTCAGCCTCATCAGCAGAAGCTACTGTTGCAAAACTCAGAAACCCTGAAAGACCAGCTCCAAGGAGGGAAAATGTTCTAAGGAACTTCAGACCCGCAGCTCCAGTATGATCATGAGCTTTCTTTGAAGTAAAGATAGACAAAAATGGAGAAGTCTGCAGATCAATATATGCAAAATATTAGCAAGACAAATTCTGCTCCCATCATGCAAACAAAGAAGGTGCATTCCAAGCACTTTGCACATGCCAGGATCAAAATCAAAGAAATAAAGACATAAGCACTGGAAACCAGACGCAGGCCAGAAAGGGGGACCATTTCCACATGGTCTCACATAGATAGACATATTACAGAGGAAGCACACAAACTAAGATACAAACATGAAATTGAACAGGCAAGAAGGATTCTTACAGCAGAGTGTGACTGAAGTTTCCTTCGCAAAAGCTGGCGGATGACTCCTCCTCCAGCCATGTTGGTGAATATTTCTGTTAAGAGTAATAAGAATTACAAACAAATATAAATGAAAATAAACAAAATTCAAGAAGCTTAATGTGCAATTTCCAAGTAGCAGAATTTGAAAAATTGTCAATCTGTCCAGTCAAACCCGTAAAATTTCAAGGGTCTGGATTGGGTATATCCTCTACACCCAATCAGATAACTATTATATGGTATTTCCAATAATAACAACATAACATATGTCGAATAAACAGGCCATACATAACAGGGTAAGTTGATCTTTTTTAATCTATGGCTAAGGTTCATGGTAAGAGTTTCCAAGCTCGCCAGGTTAAATTCAGGTGAAGCATTTGCACATTTATCTAAATGCACAACCAGGACAAACCAACTGTCACCCCGAGTTCAGTGGTACTTGACATCAAAGTTTAGAAAACGGTGGCGACTAATATTATGAAACTAAGCATAATAAGGTTAAAAAAAAAAAAAAACCTCTTCCAGTCTTTCCTTTTTCTCCTAAAGCATGACAATAATTCAGTGTACATTAGTTTTTGAACTCCATATAGGCATTCTCAGATTCTAAGATCTTGTTGCATTAATGAGATATCCTCAGAGCATAACATTGTACATATTCTAGAATAGTAAAAGATATAAAAATTTTAGCTTCTCAAGTCCAATCTTTTATTTCTTACAATCAATTCCAACAATCAGATTAATCATCGCTTTCCAACATCAGAAAATACGCAGCCAAGAAACAAACATCAGGGCAAATAAAACTGCCGTTGATAACAGAACAACAGCAGCAACATGTACAGACAAAATCAGACAAATAAATGAAAACCCGAAAATGAAAAAGCCAAAAAGACAAACTTTCCAACACATACGCAGTAACCAAAAAAATTTCAGTCAAGACAACCATAACCTTAACATTCTCGAAAAAGAAAATTACAAAAAAAATTTCACTTCCAACTACAATAAACAGGATACTTGCACACGGCACAAAAGATAAGATATAATACATTAAACAGTAGGTAAACCCTAGTACGTATAATTTGCAGATCCAACAAGAAAATGGGGGAGATAGGATCAAAGTGAAAAGGGAAATGGGCATAATTGAACTGACCTTGACTTACAGATGATGAGATAGGAGACGGAAGCGGTCAAAAGAACAGCCGCAGCAAAGAGATCCAAAATGAACAGCGCAAACCAACCGACTCACCACACGATTGTTACTTTAGGATCGAGTTTCCATGTGGGCTCTCATGTTTGGGCTTTCACATTTGGACCAAAACTGAAAAAATGTTGGGATTTGTACAGAATTACCCATTTAAGAAGAATTAAAGACACAAATACGTTACCCAAGTTGCTTTTCAGAAAAAAAACAAATTCGCCCCTCAAAATTTTGAATATACGTTCTCAGACAACCCTCTACCCCTATCACATATCTTCTTTTTTATGTTCTGCGTTTCTTTCATTCTTTCCATCTACATTTCCATTTGCTCTCATTCTTTCATACTTTCGATCTCCGTCTCCATATTTCGCTCAAGTCTTCGTTCATCTGAATCTCAAGCTTGTTAAGTTTTCGATCTCATCTGTAATCTCATCTGCAATCTCAAGCTATTTTTCATGTCTACAAAAGATACAATTTGTATAGATACAGTTTCTTATTTTAATTTTGATTTTAACACCTGATTTTTAAATGAGGGATTGGCTGTTTATGCAAAAGGATTATTTCTTGATTTTTTTTCTTATTGTGTTCTGCTGGTTCAATTTCATAATCTCATCTGCAATGTCAAGCTTTATGTTGTTGTGCTCGTTCTTCGTCAATATACAGTGGTCAATTGTTGTGCATTTGGTTGCTAAGATCTATGCAAATGATGCACCCCATGTGTTTGACGAAAATGACAGAAAAAATCGAGAGATAAAGGAGAGATGGATAGTAGTAAGAGAAATAATATTTTCCACCACATGTGATGCTTCTCAAGAGCTGCTCTAACAACTAGGCTCAAGGCTTATGGCAAATCTTTAGGTCCATCCGCATATGATTGTTCCATTGCAGCAGAATGGAGTCTACCACTCGCAAGAATATTGGAATGGTTGTCCCCACTGGCTCATAACATGATAAGGTGGCATTCTGAGCGAAACTTTAGAGAAGTTTCAAGGACAAATATGCTTTTAGTGACAAAGGTCCGCCAAAGTCTTTGTGCTGCAGAGATAAATACAATTATGTGCAGTAGCATGACAATATTTTCGGTAGGGTATACAATGGAACAGATGCTCGGTACTTATAGGTTTATCAAAAATATTTGTTTGTCAGCTAAAACAATTTGTTTTAGTTTTATTTTAAGTGTATTATAAGCTAAAAAGTTCTAAAAAATAATATGTTCTAAGAAAAATCATAATAGAATTTTTATAAAAAATAGTTTTTGTTTTATTTTATGTTTATTTTAGCTTTATCAATTCAAAATTTTAAAATAGTTTTGTTTTATTTTATGTTTATTTTAGATTTGTCAATTCAAAATTTTTTAAAACTTAATCTAATATTCAAGGTGCAAAAAATAGTTTATTAAAAATGTTTATTTTAACATCACTTTAAATTTACTTCTAGTTTATCGGTTAAAAACTTCTTAATAATAATTCGATCTCAGAAAAATCATGTAACAATTTTTATAATAACAATGTTTATTTTATTTTTATTTTAAATTTGTTAGGTTTACAATATTTTATATTTATTTTAGGTTTGTTAGGTTTACAATATATATTTATTATGGACTTGACAAAAACATGAAGTTAATTACTATATCAAAAAGAAGACAGGTTTATTTTTGGTTTATAGCATCTTTATCATCGGTTAATGAAATCATCAATAAAAAAGAAAAACAATAAGAATACAAAAAATAAATCAATAATCAACAAAAAATAAACTTCAAGTTTCGAAAACTCATTATCTCAAAGCATGTAAGTGTTTATATGCGGTTTACAACATGTTCATAATTAATTTATAAAACTATCGACTAAAATATAATCAATTAAAGATAAATTAGTAATTAATAAAAAATAAATTTCAAGTTTCAACAACTAATTATATTAAAATAAGTAAGCGCTTACATGTGGTTTACAACATATTCACAACTAGTTTATACGACTATAAACTAAAATATAATCAATTAAAGATGAACTAATAATTAATAAAAAATAAACAAATTTACATTTGAGTTAAAAAAAAAAAAAAAAGATAGATAGAGAGAGAGAGAGAGAGAGAGAGAGGAATTAAAGAAATGGATGGCAATCTTATGAAGTTTGCCTCCATCATCAATCATATGAAATTATAACACCAGTGACCTCCTCGTTACAATTTCTATCATGGGACACAATATCCTGGAGAACATTAATTATTTGACATTTGCATGCATCAACATCTTCATAATCACCTAATTGTCAACACACTAGCAATGTGAGCACTCAAATCTCAGAATAACTATTAAAATAAGTTCATGATAAAATGGTCAGAATACAAGGAAATGAAAAAAGCGAGAAACGAACAACAAATGAAGCATCCCACCAAGAATTTTAGAAAATTTTTTCACTTTTCACTAAGCAAAGGCAAGCCACCCATCTGGAATTCATTCAAAAATCTATGTTGTTGTAGGCTCAAGTATACCTGCAAAAACAGTAAGAAATATATGAAAAAGAGAAATTTTCAACACAAAAAAATGAACAATATATAATTCATTTATAGTTCTTAGTGTTCTGCTTTTAGTTATATCAATTGTAAAGATGTTTGATCAATAAAATTCATTCTTTGGTTACTGATCAAAAATAATATTAACAATATATAACTCATACAATATTGTCAAATACAACTTTACGCCACTAATAAACCCATGGACAGTATAAATAAAGAAATAGCAGAATCATAACAAAGGCAAAGACAAAAAAGTCGTAACACTTTATTGTAACATAGTCAAGGTAAAAAATGAAAATCATGTACATGACATAGCAGTGATGGAAGAAACTTCAAGGACCTTTGCTATATTCAGCAGCTTGTAGTTATCTCCCCAGTCAAAAGGCAAGCTAGCAAAATCATACGTCCCTAAAAATTTAAAAAACTTATGGGTAGCATCTCTAAAAACTCGACGACCAACTAATTTCACAATACTCCTATCAAAATGATGCCCTAAGTGCCAATTTTGAGGGTCATCCATCCGATAACCATAAAACACAAAGCTCTGAGGCAAATCCTACGTTTACAGAAATGATAATAAAACAACAGTAACGAAAAAGAAACTTATCTACTCGATTGCGGTTGTGCTTGATTCTTGAATACATGATATACATATGCGAATCATAATCAAAGAAAGCAAAAATCTAATGAAAGCTTCTCCACCTTTCTCGGCCGAAAAATTTGCCCGAGAATTCTTGTTTACTAGTTAAGCTTTCGACGATTGTTAATCAGAAATTGAAGAGTTTTATCGGCGGTGAACATTAGATGGCTATCCTTACCACGTGTGAAAAGGAGAGCGACTACAATATGGAATTTGTGGTAGAGACAATACTTTAGATAAAAATGGAATACAAAAAAATCGGAAGCGTTAAAAAAAAAAAAAAACTTGATGTATTATATTATCTTATTTTAAAAAAAAAAATAGAGTAGAGGGTATACTTTTTGTCAAAAATGTTACTTCTGATGGGTCAGATTTATTAGTGGGTTCTTTACAACTTTTGATTTGATAAGTGAGTGGCATATATATAACTGAATGGTTATGTCATTCATTAATAAATAAATATTTATAATTTTTAGTGTAAATATTAATTACAAATTAAAATTATTAAAATTTAATTTTAAAGATTAGAAGTACAGTAGCTATAAATGAGTAAAAATTATAAGAATTATTGAAACATCACATATATATATATATATATATATATATATATATATATACTAACATTTTTGAAATTATATATTTAAAATATTTATTTACCAAATATCATCCTTAATTATACATACTAACATACTCAATCTTACGAATACAAAATTCTTAAATAATAAAAAAAAATTCACATATAAATAAATACAGCTTCATGATAAAAAAAGGCATTCATTATTTTTCATATTAATTAAATAAATAATGATTCTACATAATGGTAACATAGTGGAAAAGTATTCATTTTTATGGTATTAATAAAATAAACAATAATTCTAATTAATTGTAACATAATGGGTATTTGATAAACTACACATAAGTATGTCTCGAGACTTCAAATAAACTTTAAGAATAAAATTAACATTAATTGGATCTACGAATGAATTGTTGGACAAGGAATTGAGTTAAATTATGATTCACAAATTAAAACCCAATTTACATGTTTCATTTATTATATATTTATAAATGAAAATGTTCGTAAACATAATTAAACACATGAAATGTGTTATTGTGATTATTATTTTGTTGAAAAAAATTATTTGTCTTTGGCCTTGTTAATTTAGAAAAAATAAAATAAAATACATTACCCAAAATCACCTTATTCTCTCACTTTTTATTCTCACACCAATTTGGCTATATGTAGATATTGTATTGATAGAGTTTTTTTTATATATATATATATAAAAAAACATTCTCTGTTTCAAAAATCGTTAACATATTATCATAGAAAATAAGAAGATATTTATGCACAATATGGTTTTTATGTCATTATGTTTATAATTATATTGGATTTAGTTGATCTTAAATGTATTTTTTAAATATAAATTTAACATTTATATTTAAAAAGTAAAATTATTAATAGTTGTCGAATAGTTAATATACACATAGACACAATTATATAATCCCTAATCAATTCTTCTTTAAATGTATCCTTATTATCATCTCTATTATTGTGATGCCTTTCGTATGGATTATTACTATTTGAAAGTTCAACATTAATCACAATAATTATTTTCTCATATAGATTCATACTCATCAAGTAGTTATGCAAAATATAATAAATCACAATAACTTCTTTTTGAGTTTCAATGTTATAATTAGGTTTTATGGAACTTGCAATAATGGAAAATTGCTTTTAAATACACCCCAAGCATGTTCAATTGCACTTCATAAAGAAGAATATTGAAGATTAAATAACTTACATGTATTTCATGGTAGATTTCTTGAATACTCTTTCAAGTGATAACGTTCTCATTTACATTGTATAATAAGAGCACTTTTCAATATGAATCTAATGTCAACAAATAGTATTTTCCTAAAAAAAAGCTATATTTGCCATTGAATGACATCTAACATATGTCATTTATTTCATGTAATTAAAATGTTTTAAGTTCCTTTTGAAATTTTAAAAAGTTATTCTCTAGTTAATGTATTTTTTAATATTTAGAAATAGATATTATCCCTTCCTACCAAATAAGACATAGGTGAATTTCAAATCGAATGTACATGCAACAAAAATTTTTTATATTAGGTAATTTTCTACCACAATATTTATTCAAGAGCTTCAATAGGAGAAAATTCTACACAAATATGTGTTCCATCAATAGTTTCAACACAATCATGACATTATAAAATGTTAAGTATTATTAACCATATATACACACACACACATTTAAATTAAAAGTTACAATAAAAATATTTTGTCACCTTAAATTATGGATATAACCAATTACTATTGAATAATTTCTGAGTGAATTTGATACTTATCAGGTTGTTTGAGAAATTTGTCCTCCAATTCTATTATAGCACTTAAAATTTTATGAAAATGATGACTAATTATTTCTCTAACTTGATAAAAGAAAAAAACCAAGCTCACGATTAGTAACATTATATCCTAAAAAGTAAAGTGCTCATGCCATTTGCTATATTTACTTGTAATGTTGATCAGAGACTACCTTATTTAACAAAAAGATCACAGTCTTATAAAGTTGTAGAACTTATTCTCATAATAGAATGTACTTGATCAATTGCAATTTGATTTAATAATTTTAACCTCATATTTTCTCATTCTAATTTCACAACACGAGTAACTTTATTCCTTAGTTCACGTTTCACAATTCAATCCAATATACAATGATGCAAATAAATTGTTCTATTGATCACAAATGCATGCATTGCAATTTTTAAAAGAACATTTTTTTTTCAATATTTTTGTCACTCATTTATAATTAAATCATAATAAAAAAAAGTAATAAGTATAACATTCAATTCATATTAAAAAAAAATAAAAATAATACTCAGAAAAATAAATTTTAAAATATAACATCAAATTAATCCAAGAAAAAATAAAAAAATTAGAAAAATAACATTAAAGTTATAGTTTGATAATTACACAAATATTAAAAGTAATCTAACCTAATAAAATCTAAGAATATTGAAAAAAAATATAGCCAAAAATATTATAATAAATAAATTACTATCTACCAGACTATCCAATAGAATCTAAGAATTAACAAATAAATCTATTTAATTAAAAATATAATGAGAAAAAAAAAAAAAAAAAGAAAGTCATACCTATAAAGAGATTGCAAAGAGATGCACAACAACAATTAATAGTAGAATTTCTAAAGTTTGTAGGTTTTAGTAATGTTTTTAAAATTAGGTTCATCACTTAATCAATTAGTTGATTGATTTCTATTTCGATCAATATGACAAGCTTGATCGATTCGGTTCATTTGGTTTAATAATAAATAATATTTAAAAATATTATTAAAATAACTTTAAAAATAAAAAATATTAAAATATAAAATATATTTATAGTAATTGAAAATATAAAATTTAATATTGATAACTAGTTTAGACTAAATCAAATTAATTAGTAGTCCAATTCTTAATTTATCAGTTCAATCGATTAATGCGGTTTGATTTTTAAACATTGAATTTTAAACATTGAATTTTAATTATTAAAGGTAGCTTTGAGTTTTTGTATTTTGACCAAGGATAAAATTGGTAAAATAATTTTTTAACACGCAATTTTTTTCTTTTTTTTTTTTACACTCCAATTTAAAGTTGGAAGGAGAAGTTGGAAGGAAAATACACCATTAGTGATATGGAAAGGTAAGCTTTACCTTCCTTACTCATCCTTCCAATTAAAATTACAGTCTTCTTCCCAAATACGGTATAAATCTATCATTTCACCTCTTGGGACTTGCTTGGATGGAGTTCAGAGAAGGATAATTAAAAAGGTATGTAAGAAGAGGTAAGAAAGGCGAAAGGAGGAAAAGGATAAGAAAGTCTATTTAATTACCTTTCCCTCGGGGGAGAAATGGGAGTAAAGAAGAATAATATATGTCACCTTGATTGGGAGGAAGGGTAAGCAAAGGAGGTAAAATAATAAAAATACTATATTACCCTTTATATTATTTTAAAGAAGATAAACCATATTTATACTAACTAATTATATTAAATGATTGAAAAATTTAAAGTTGAGACTGTCATTTTGACAAAGCAAAAAAAATCAAACTATTATTTGATTTATTATTTTTTAAAAATTGAGATTAACACTAATAAAAAATTTATTATAAGAAAGTAAAAATAATGAGTTTAACACTAATGAAAATAATAAAATAGAAAAATTATTATAAAAAAATTAAGTAGAAAAATTAAATCACAAACTTAATGAAGATTATGTGAAGTTATAAAATAGAGAGGTGAAATAATATTGATCACTTTCATCTATGCATGGAAAGAAAGATGGAAAAAAAAAAAAAAAAAAAAGGAAATTAGTTTGGTTGATGACATTGTAATGATAAGGTAAATAATATATTACAATATTTTATATAAGGATAAAATTGATATAAAAAAATTGTTGTACTTTATTTTGAGATACAAGAAAAATGACAAAAAATTGCTGTACAATGAGTGGGATGTAGCTTCCTTGCCTTCTTGTAAACACCTTTTGCTCTTTTCCAGGAAGTGTTAAAATGCATGCCTCTCTTCCCTCCCCCTCCTTCCCTTCCCTCCGAGCAGGCCCTTACACTCCATCCAAGCAGGCCGTAAAAAAGCGACAAAAGCAGAAGCCCTCTTCCTTCCAAAACAGGCAAAACACAAGCACAAAAGCGAAGACCGACTAAAAACCATTGGCGCCTAATGATTTCTCTTTTATTTCCTTTTTTAAAAAAATCCATCAAACACGTTCCGATGAGATCTCTAATTCTCCATCCATAATTCCATATATACAGAATTAAATGGGTTCCTTTTACTTACTTGAATTTGGACCAAAATGGCTAGGCTAGGACAAAGCAAGCATCTTTCAACAAAACTAGTATTTCTGTTATCTTTTGCATGTTTGCTTGGGGCTGCCTTGGTTGCAGATTTAGTTTGGACCTCTTCTTTTTCTTCTGCTTATCAATCCATTTCTTCCACTTTGGCTCTTCAGAAATCTGAGAAAGTTTTGGTACCTAATGCCAGTAGTACCGACAAGGTTCATGTTTTAATTAACCTCTTGCTTTGCATTCATCACCATCTTCGTCTTATAATTATTATTTTTAGTTTCATTAGTGATGTGGTAGGATCGGGTGTATATGTCTCTGTGTTGTTTCTACTAAAGAATTTGAGGTTTGTTATGGTTGTTTGATTGCAGAAAAAACTGAGGGAAATGGGAAACAGAAAGATTTTCTTTTGATTGATCAATAAGAGAAAAAAAAAAACCATCTGAAACCTAAACCAAAGAATATGTGCGTTGAAAGACCAACTATCTAATTCAGATTGAAAATTTTGGCTTTCGTGGATTTTTTTTCTTTTTTTAAGGTTATTGTTATGTTTTCTGTAAGTAATGGATAACCCTATTACCAATTATTACTTCTATCTGTAGAGAAATGCTGTTAAAGGTAAAAAGGACCCTCTTGCTGATAGATTCTTGCCGGCAACTTTTGCTGATTTACCAGCACCAGAATTAGAATGGGAGCAGATGCCATCGGCACCAGTGCCTCGCCTTGATGGCTATTCGATACAGATCAAGAACCTCTTATTTGTATTTGCAGGATATGGCACTCTCGACTATGTGAGAATCATTCTTCCATTGCCAACTTTTATCGTGTTCTTAGCTAGATTAAATTTGCAAAAATGCTTATTTATAACCCGTTTCTATTATACACCGGATAGTTGTGATGTGATTCTTAATAAAGCTCCTTTTAAAAAAAAAAAAAAATTCCTTTCTGTTGATCAATGTGAATATCTGATAGGTGCACTCTCATGTTGATGTATACAATTTTACTAATAATACATGGGGAAGGAGGTTTGATATACCAAAAGACATGGCGCATTCACATTTTGGGGTAGCTACTGATGGAAGATACATATATGTTGTCTCAGGCCAATATGGTCCCCAGTGTAGAACAGCTATAACTCGTACTTTTTCGCTAGACACTCAGACAAAGCAATGGCGGAGCATGCCATCATTACCAGCACCAAGGTATGTAAGTCTATTGTGAATGGAGGTTTGAAGATATGCATGAACACTTCCAATATGGCAATCAACTTGTTTCCACTCTATCTCGTTGTCAAGGTAATATCCATTATATGTGTGTCATGGCTACTCCTTGTTGAAAGCAACAAAAATTTGTTCATTCATGTAGTAAAATGTCCACTTGTTTGGATATATCACTGTCCAAAATTTCACTTCCTAACTTCTGTTTAGAAACTGGACTCTCTACTTAATGTCTAGGTACAAAATTTCACTTCCTAACTTCTGTTTAGAAACTGGACTCTCTATTTAATGTCTAGGTACAAGTTGTAATTGGGAAGGACCAAAACTCTTTCCTGGACTAGCAGGATCCCAATAGATAATCGGACTGCTAAAAGAAAAATGTAACTTTGTTGGAGATCTATTAAACCAGTGTCATACTTCTATCAAAGGCTGATCGGACTGCTAAAAGAAAAATGTAGCTTTGTTGGAGATCTATTAAACCAGTGTCATACTTCTATCAAAGGCTGAAGAATTTAATATAGATGTGAGTCATTTAGTTCTTGCTGTATGAATGAACAAGAGAGTTTCCAGGTATGCTCCTGCCACTCAGTTATGGAGAGGCAGACTCCATGTGATGGCTGGTAGCAAGGAAAATCGCCACACACCTGCAGTGGATCACTGGAGTATTGCAGTAAAGGATGGGAAGGCATTAGAGAAGAAATGGCGAACTGAAGTACCTATTCCTCGTGGAGGGCCTCATAGGTTTGTTGCCTTTCATCATTTTTATGTTCCAAAACGGGAAAATTTTCTGTTTAGAGAATCAAAACTTTTCCTCATGAAAATCTTCTTTTAAGATAACTGAAACAATTCAATTTATTTTTTTTATATCATATATGATAATGAATTTCACTTTGCTAAACAGGGTTTCTGTTGTGGTCAACGATCAGCTTTTCATAATTGGTGGTCAGGAGGGTGATTTTATGCCAAAACCTGGATCACCTATATTCAAGTGTTCTAGGAGAAATGAAGTATGTGAGCTAATTATTTTTGTGTCATTTGATTACATAATTAGACTGGCCTTTGGCAGGCTGTGTTGAGATGGAATCAGTGCATGCTCACATGTATCATGTATCCTATAACTTCTTCACTGTTTCAGGTTGTTTACAGTGATGTTTATATGCTAGACAGTGAAATGAAGTGGAAAGCTTTACCTGCAATGCCCAAACCCAACTCTCATATCGAGTGTGCTTGGGTACTTGTGAACAATTCACTCATCATCGCTGGAGGTACTACAGAAAAGCACCCTGTGACCAAAAGAATGATCCTGGTTGGGGAGGTGTTCCAATTTCATTTGGATACACTGGTATTACTCTTTCCCTGTTGCTACACTGATGCAGAATTTCTTATGTCCATATCATATGCTTGTCTCTATTCAACAAAAATTCTAATCAGATTAACCTGTCAAAAGCTTATTTTACTATCAAGTGGTTACTCACTTAGGTAAAAGTAAAACACAGAATGAGCCAACTTAGACAAGCTTAATAGTTTTCTTAGATTATAAACTACAGGAAGAATCCATACTTAAAGCCATTGAATCTTTCAAAAGAACACTCATGCAGTCAATCAACTTCTATTTGAGCCTATTAAGCCCTTGAACTATTATTTGTCAAACAATTAAGTTAAACTTGGGCAAATTATTAGTTGTGTCATATGAATGCAATGAAGGGGTAAAATATAGCCAAGGTGAATTATCAACAACTTTTAATAGATTTATTTAATTCACAAAAAATAGCTAAGGCATGTGTTTGCACAAACATTGTACTACAGTAAGGCATTTCAGTTTTGACATCCACCTTAGATATGGTTTTGCGCATTATTGCACATATACATCACACAATTACTGATTTGTTTCACTTCAAAAAATAAAAATAAATACTGATTTTTCCACGTTATACATAATAGCACGCAGGAAACTAGAAATTGATTTACAAAATGTTTTTTCGTTTGGGAAAATTCAGTGGCTTAGGTATGGATTTTCCCTAAACTATGAACATACTCTTTTCATCCTTCTATTTCCTTGTTTCTTGTGGAACCTTTAGCTTCAGTCAAATTTACCCCATGTTTAAGGATGTCCTGTTGCATCAAGACTCTCTAGCTTGACTAAGAATTGATCATTTGTTTTAGTTCCTAAATTCAGATGGTTAATCCCCTCTGCTAACATTTGAACAATTTGTGATCCAGACATGGACAGTGATTGGAAAGCTTCCTTTCCGCATAAAAACAACCCTTGTTGGATTTTGGGATGGATGGCTGTATTTTACATCTGGACAACGGGACAGAGGACCAGACAATCCACAGCCACAGAAAGTTATTGGCGAAATGTGGAGAACCAAATTGCATTTATAATCCAGTTTTTGTGACCTTTAACCTCCATAATGAAGTTATAGAATTTCAATTTTGGTCTTGTAATTAGGCCAGTTGCCCATTTATTTTCCCTTTATTTATTTTAGAGGGAATTTCACTTTTCAATTCTATAATGTTCAACTTTACGGACACATTGTCTGAAACTGAAGAAAGCTTGGGAAACTCTGGTTGATCACTATGTTTTGAAAACCGGGAACTGGACCGATGACTTATTTGGTTTGCTCTGAACCAGTTTTTAATATTTTTAATTATTATAAATATATGTATATTTTTTAATATTTTTTCCTGATTTCTTAAAACTATTTTTATAATATTTTTGAATTTTATTAATTATTTGACTAATTGAACTAATTAGACTGGCTGAACCGAAACTGATCAACTGACTAGTTCATTAACCGATCTAATTTTAAAAACATTGGTTGATCAACGACAGCTAATTCATTTCCTGGTCAGTTTTCATGGAAACCAGTAGAGATAGCCTGTGCTTTATGAGATATCATAATAGAACCCATGTATAAGCAAGATGAGGCTATGAATTTTGAGATCGAAAGGGGAAACATTGATTCCATTTCATCAGAATCTCTCTTAACATATCAACTGCCTAGCCCATGAAATTTTTCATCATTTTAAGCGGCGATACATTCAAGACTCTTGAATTCTTCTCAATAAGACTGCCTTCATTTTGCTAATTATTCTTGGCGTTGTCTGCATTTTCATATGATACCATAGCGTTTGAGTTGATAACATGTCTTTGCTAGTATCCTCCACTAAATTCATGATTTTAAAAACAATGGTTGATCAACGACAGCTAATTCATTTTGCTGGTCAGTTTTCATGGAAACCAGTACAGATAGCCTGTGCTTTATGAGGTATCATAATAGAACCCATGGATAAGCAAGATGAGGCTATGAATTTTGAGATCGAAAGGGGAAACGTTGATTCCATTTCATCAGAATCCATTTTAACATATCAACTACCTAGCCCAGAAGATTTTTCATCATTTTAAGTGGCGATACATTCAAGACTCTTGAATTCTTCTCAAGAAGACTGCCTTCATTTTGCAAATTATTCTTGGCGTTGTTCTCAATAAGACTGTAATAAGACCGCTTTCATTTTGCAAATTATTCTTGGCGTTGTCTGCACTTTCATATGATATCATAGCGTTTGAGTTGATAACATGTCTTTGCTAGGATCCTCCATTAGTGACAGCAATATCATCAAAAGCCCACCTGAGTTAGAAAAGATAAAAGACTAGCAACAAACAAATTATTCCATTCAGATTTACAATCAATGCAAAATCAGTAACTCACTCTGGGAATTCCATTTATTCATTTAAGAACTGGCCAATATTCATGAATAGCCAAATTATCCATGGACCCCCAGAGCTATGCGGGTCTGTCATCTGTTTTGACTCCCTTTCCAGGGATTATCTCACTCTTTACAAGGACCCCACACAAGTCCATGAATACAGGATAATGAACATAAAGAAGCCGGGGGTTTAGGCTTAGGCTGATGAACGACCAATCAACACAACCCACAGCATCCAACAACTTCCATCGAACATGATATATTACCGCTCTTATAGGGACTACCTATCACTATATAGACCACTGCCTTAAGTAGTAACCAAGTACGATGTACCTGCAAAACAAGAAAAAATTATCAATTAAGATTGTACAATTAGCAACCAAGAATGAGCCAAAGTTTGAGCAACTAAGTTTATCAGACCAAAACAAATACTTTGGAACAAAGTAGATTTTCCAGCGACTATTAAAACTTACCTTCAGGCCATGAGAATCCTCGATGCAGATTTTAGTTAAAAAAAAAAAAATTGTCTGGTGCATTTCACACAACTTGTGACCACCCAAATCAAGAAAAAAGAATGGACAATACAAATTAGTTAATAGCCCTGTAATGTCCTTAATATACTTTATATAAAACCTCACATATCTTGCAAATCTAATAGCCCACAAAAATCACCATGATAAGTAGTCCAAGCATAACATCATCATTTACATTGAAGGAAAAATTCCAGTAGTACAAGTAGAACATGAAATGAAAGCTTCAAATTTTCCTTCTTAATTCAATCAGCATAATCCCAAAACCACCATTCTTTTAGGTTTTCAACCACTTAACAATATTTTGGAGCAGGATTATCACTATTTAGAACATCATTGTTTTCATAAGAAAAAATGTCGTTTCTCAGTACATTTGAGAACATGATCTGAATTTTGATTGTATTTTCCTAATCAAACTTCAATGTTTTTTTAGGTAATTAAAATAGACTTCGTCTTCTACAGAAATGCATAAATGCTGCTTGTTGGTTTGATTCAACATAGCTAAGTATATTCATGAATTCGAAGTCCATTGTAAAATTTGTGCACATCATTCCACTGACCTGGTATATGTTTTCGCAGCGGACCTATATTCCCAAGTATTCAAAGTAGTTCCACAAATTCGCAATATTCACAAGGCATTTAATGATTTCTGCAGAAAATCTATTAAAATTAAAGTTGTTACAATGCACAGGCACAAGAGAAGTGCAAAAGGAGCCAGGCATAGAGACAGAATATAATAGATACCCTTTTCTTATTTCAATATAGGAGCATAGGGAGCTGGGCATGGAGAGACAGTATGATCAGGTAACTGGTTTATTAGACCAACTGTTGCCTGCAGGCATGCATTTAGAATTTTCTTTTCCAGTCTAACCAGCTGAGTAGCCACTCGTTTCTTAGGGTTCAAGTTATGATCCGCCAACTAATGCAGCCAAAAACAAAAGTTAAAACTTTGTCAGCAATAGATAACGATTCAATGATTAACAGGTTTAATATAAAGCAAAAATTACCACTGACTCATCTTCACTCAAGCTGGTGGGATAACCAGCTAGGCGCCTTTTGAAGTAATCAGCAAGTTGATCCAACACAGCTCGTTCCATACAAGGGCTCACCTATAGCAACAATAAACGACAATGTAAAATCTCGATAACAATAGCATAAATAAAGCCAACATGTCATCATATCTACAACCTATATACATTAAAAATGAGGGGGGAAAATTACAAGTGAAAAAATTTCACTTTTAGACAAGGTGAATTGATGTCTGAGGGTAGCTTATGAAACATTTATATGTTAATGTAACCATACAAAAGGACGTTCCCAGTGCACAAGGTTTCCTGCTTTGCAAGAGACAAGGAAGAGTTCCAATCCTAAAAATATTACTGTAACCATACAACACATATAGCTTTAGTTTCCACAAAATAATATTTTAACATCAGATCGAATTTAAGTGAAACTTCAACCAACCAGAATTTTTAGAGTAAATAAGAAAAATAGATCTCAATTTGTTAATAAATATCAGTTAACATGATTGCAGAACTGCTTAAAAAACCCAAAGGAATTAAGTCATTAACTCAATAAAGATAAACTTACCGGACAAATTGGACCTTGAGAAGAAATAACAAACTGCATCTCAGAAGGATCCGATACATAGCCCAATCGCAAATAAGGCAGTATATCTGAGATTGCTTCTTTCTCCTTTCCAACATGTATCTGCCAAACGGAATCACTAAAAGATTCAAGGGGGCAGGAATCACATACAAACTTAATTGCTGAAATAGTATGAATTCGTACTTGAAAAACTTGTATTGATAGTTTGCCATTTCTTTGAGCAACCATTCTCTTGTCTTGATATTGAGGATCCTTGGTGTCGAGTGCTGCCTGGATCATACAGTACAAAGAGCAGTATAAACATAGTTGAGATGCAAAAGAAACAACTGCAAATACCGCACAGCAGAAATTAATTTTACCTCCACCACAATACGGTCATGCCGGTTTTCTTCATCAACAAAGCCATAGTTTATAAGCAATTTAGAATTAGGTTGTGGTCCACACCTGGAAAAAAAATAAAAAAAAGAACAAAAATTTACCAATATCAGAAAGAAAAGTACAAAGCCCAGCAGAGAACAATAAATTGGAGCTACTAAAACTATGATATACCAGACAACAATGGGTTCCCCAGCCTTGTATAAGCGATCAACAACAAGTTCAACAGCACCATCAACAGCACTTAGCATTGCTTTGCAGTTGCTCCTGTAAGCTAGCAAAGGGGGTCCAAGAGGAACCAAAGCAAATCTTCGAGCCAAACTGACTTTCTGAAGACAGAGTATCAACTGATCAATGTCTCATTTCACGAACAGAAGGTAAGAGAATACAAAGCTTGTTAAGAAACTGAGACAGCATGTTATGAGAAACTATGCCATAACATATTCAGATATAAAAACAACTAAAATGGCACCAGGTTGCTTGTTTTACACAAACAATAATACAGACCAAACCATTTAAGTCATGGTTGTGATGTAGACACATCATAATAGTAAAAGCTGTAGGATTCAATCATCAGTTCTAATGTTCACAGAAAAATAATTAGAACAAAATTTAAAGAAGAAAAAGCATCTCCTAGTCAATAAACCAGAAATATGAAAAGACAACTTTGAGAAACTGTGGGGAATAACAGCAAATAAAACATACATGAACAATTGAAGACTCATGCCCACTTAATAGCAGCAAGTGCCATTCTCCTATCAACCCACTTGGGAAGGATACAGAACAAGACCTACACAGATTAGTTGCTGTAATTATTTCTTGTCGAACAAACTAGTATCATGCCTTTTTTAATATTGACCAACCACATATCATAGCAGCACGATGCCTTAAATAAAATGCATACAATAGGAGTTGATATGTAACAACTGCAACATTGTCAACAAAATTGACTTGAACAGATGGCATTGCACATTAATTTGGTATTTAATAAGAATCAAAGTGAACATTACAAATTTACCTGCAAGTGCACCACACAGGACTGAACTGCAACAAAGGCTTGTTTGAAAATCTCAAAGGGAAATGCTTCAGTAGGTATATCATATGGATATTGCTGAAAAATGCAAATGAGGAATCAGAAATGTAAAAAAAGATACCAATTCAATCTCATTCACAAAAAAAAATAAAAAACTGTTGTTTCCCAGAGCAAGATGTGCATACAGGGGAATAACCTGAAACAGAGAGCCAGCCATGAACCAGACAGTATCAAGCTCATCATATTCCCTCTTAATTCCTTCTGCCCTTTCAAGAACTTCAGCCTACTTTACCAACAATACAACAGTCTTTAAACATAATAAACAACATAACTTTAAATTAAACACTGTAAATCCAGAAGCAAATACTAAACCACTAAGGGAGAGTAAAAGCATACAATACCTTAGTGGGGCTACCTGTCAGGTATGCCAATTCAGCTTCTGACCAGAGCAGTGGAGATTCCACAGCTAGCTGCCCCCTACCTCGCTGACGATCAAGCTCTTTTATATATGGATACCAGAATGATTTTTTTCCTTGCTTCTTCTCATACATAAGATACAATGCCAAGCATGCCAATTCTGATAATTTGTTTGTGGTTAAGAGTTCCGCTGCATGAAAGAGAAGCAGATTAAAAAAGAAACAGTTGAATCCAAGCTTAATCATGCAAAGAAAATGGACATCCAAATAAGGTGTCACGCCAACAGTCAATTGAAGCACCTTCATCAACGTGGTTGCCCATATACATAAGTGACTAAGCCTACTAGCAAGACAAAAAAAAATTGCATTTACACTTCATGCTTGAGGCTCCATCAAGTCAGTGGATTTGGCATATTGACATATAAGAAGCAAAGATCTATCCTAACTCCCATGAGGTTGAGACACGGACTCATGATACTCACTTATGCCTAAGATAATATACTCCACATATGCTTGAATACAACCAGCTCAAAAAGAGTTATAACTGAAATAGTGCAGCATATAATATATTGATTATGTCTGATAGCAACAACTTTAACCAACCAATGGAGTTCCATTTAATTATGTTCCTAATTTTCAATCCACAAGCCTGCAGCTCGCACCAAAAAGAGTCAACAATGCAACATATCACAATACCTAATCCAATAACAAATTTGAAGTAGTGAAATAGTATAACAAAGAAACAGCACTGAAACTGAACCTTACCGATAGTCTCATTTCCTAACACTCTCTCAAGCGTCACAACAAGTGAATTGGGTACCGAAAATGCCACATCGCCAGCCTGCAACCATAGACCTAGTAAAGCTCCACCAAAGCCCTAAAGAAGATAAGAAAGCAAAAGATTCAAAAAAAAAATCACCTGAAGATCTTCACTAGCGGCAATGTAATGAATAGGCCTATGTTTGGCATCATGAGAAGGTCTCTCCTTAAGCATCACTTTACAAGGAGGCAGTCCATTCTTATGCATCCAGCATTTCAAATCCCCAAACTCCTCCGCCGCCGCCTCTCCTTTCTTGCCCACAACTCCTCCGGTAGCACTACTACGTTTCTCGTCATCCTTCCGCGAATTAGCCACCAGCGTGTCGGAGCTCGACGCGAAGCACAAATTCCTCCTCCGAAAGGAAACGGCGCGGTGGATAGGGAGGTTGTAGAGTGAGGTGGAAAGACTAGAGGAAACGGCGAGAGGGGAAATGCATTTGTCGCGCAAGGAAGAAACTTCCATGAGGGAGAGAATTAGGTATTCAGAGAAATTTTTGTGGGGAATTTGGTGGTGTGGGCGGGGCGCGGCGCACAGGGGTTGTGTCTAGGGCAGTAGGGCCATTTGAGGATAAGAGAGGCAAATCACCAAATAATGTAGTGACGAAAACTAGGCATTGGAAACGAATATTTGCATGAGAGTTTTATTTATTTATTTATTTTTTAAGGCGGAGAGGGATGAAATATAAATGCACAAAGTGAATTTATTTATATTTTGAAAACTCTGAAAAAATACGAATAATTGAAATTCGATTTGAAAGTTACATTCATGGCAGTTCATGAAAGAAATAATTCAGATCGCGACTGATGGTTCTTATATCATAAACTTTAGATTACGCAGCATTATGATCTGGGTGTGATAGATATTATAATCGATAAATATTTATATAAGAATTAATGAATATCATGCAACATAGGGTTACTCCACTTCACTGTTTATTTTTTTTTCTAATTTTTTACTATTAACACCTTTTATTTTATTGATTTTTATTATTATTATAATTAAAATAAATTGATAGAATATTTAATTTGATTTAGTTATAAATATATTGCTCTGATTACTTTAAAGAATTAAATATGATTAATATAAATATTATAGTTGATGAACATTTATGTGAAAATTAATGTATATGAAACTATAGAAAGATGAATATCAAGCAAGTAGATAATGAATATTTAAATATCCATCAACAAATAAAAAAATTTCATGAAAGAAGATTATATACTTTTAATAAATAAATTAATATATATAGAATATCTATATAAAAAATCATGAATAAGATGGATATTGTATTTATAGATAATTAACATTAAGTAAAAAATGAATGAATATTGCTCTATGAAAGAATATTATATGTTTTAATGGACAAATTAACTCAGATATAATATTACATAAAAAAAGTAATAAATATAAAAATTAGAAATGATGAATATTACATATAAAAATAATGAACATTTCGATACTATTTAATGAATATGAAGCTTTTTAACATATTCGGTCAAATAGAACACAAAAATGATGAATATTGGTGAAACGAATGATAAATATTTCATCACTAACTAATGAACATGAATAATAATAAAATATGATAGCATGATTAACATGAACACTACAATCAGTGAACACAATATTTACAAATAATGAACATATATGTACTAAGTAATAAATATGCATCTTTATATTATTTAAACAAATAATAAATATTTAATTATTTAACTACTAAAGACTATAAGTGATGAATATGAATATTAATAAAATATGATTATATGTCTGATATTAAAATAAAAATTCAATAAACATCAACAAAATATTATTCAATAAAATAATAAACATAAAAGATTACATCAAATTGTTTGATAAAATGATGAATATAAAAGACTATATTTGATGAATATTGTATTGACAACTAATGAATATTTACTTACAAATAAATAAACATATATCACAAGTGAGGCAAATAAACGACAATACCAAAACAAAAAAAAAGTCACATTTTGAACCATGGAACCACGATGTTACATGATTTGGAATCTATGAAAATATTTGTCACTATCGATTGATTTCGCCACGTAAAATATGAATTGTTAAATAAAAATATTATTTATTTATTTATTTGTTACATTATTAAAAATAATTTTAAAATTTTCATATATCATATTTATGTTAATTGTATAATTCATAATAACTTAATTCATTGAAGAATTTCATCGATTAATGAATCTTTTTTATGAATAGACAAATCTCCCGTAGTTTATTTAATTTTTTTAGTTGTCAAATACTTTTTATAAAAATTAATTGCATTACATATTAAATAAAAATATTATACATTGTAAATTAATATATAAATAAAAAAATATAATTGTACAATTTACAAAAATTTAAAATATATAAAATATATGTACATATATTTGGTCTTCATCTATTTTTGTAAAGAAGAAAGATTTTAGATTTTATAATTTATTAAAAGTTGATCTTTGTATGAAATGAGGATTTTTTTTTTTAATTAACGTATCTAATTTGAGTTGGATTTGATTTTTTTTTTTAGAAAATCAAACTCGAACTTAAGACAAATTTCTACCACTTATTTTTAAACTCAAGTTGGAATAAGTTTACAAGCTTTTATAAAGTTTCAATGGAGACTACAATAATAGAGGTTGAATTTGAAGAATGAAAAAAACAAGTAAAATAAATTAAGGTGATTTGTGATAGCACAAGGTGAGAGAAAATAAATAATAAGATTTAAGTTTATGTATAATGAAAATGGTAATTATGATGAAAACAGTAACAATGAAAATTTAAAAGCATTATAAGCCTTTAACTAGTATTTTTGTTACTAGCCAAACAAAAAACTCTATTAATTTGAATTGCAAGGATGATATAATTTAACTAAAGCTAAATAAAGAAATATGTCACGCAGTAGAACTGTAGATCTTATTATCTATCTTAATCATATTCTTTTATTTAACTTTATGGTGTGTAACTAATAGCATGTTATGTTAAAGTTCTTGTCTTTTGACAAGTAGTCTATTTGTCTTATTTTGTAATAAGCGTTGATTATCTATTGTTTTGTTTGTCTGTGTCATTTGCCCTCTTCACTCCTTACGTATTTGTACATTAAAAATAATAATACTAATTCTCATGCAATGGATATCTCATTTGCCAATTTGACAGAAAGAAAACAGTGATCTCAACATAGAAGAAGAGTAAAAAAAAAAAAAAACTACATTTGATTGTTCTTTGTATTTAGTAAAGAGATTTTTAACTGATGAGATCATTAATCCTAATGCCATGAAGAATATCCTAGCAGTCCTTTGGAAATTGGTTAAGGATGTGTATATTAAAGAGTTAATTCATTTTTTTTTCCTCTTTTAATTCTTCCATGAAATTTATCTTAAGTGAGTCATTTATCGAGGTCGTTGGACCTATGATCAACATCTTTTTTAAATGAAAAAGTTGTAGGCTAAAAAGTAGCCTACTGAGGTTTTTCTTTTTCATGTAGTAATGTGGTTAAAGTGTAAGAGATTTCGATTAGATTTGTGTCTGAAAGAGTTGTTGTCCAAATTAGTAACTATATGTAAGGAGTTTGTTAAATTGAACCCTAACAATTTTAAGAGTGTTTAGCAATTATATGTGTGTTCTTGTTTAGTTGGGTGTTAGAAAATACTTAAAAGGAAAATGAAAATAAAAAACAAACAAGTGGTGAATGGATTTAGCTCAAGTTCAAATATGAAAGATTACTAACATTCTGCTCCATTTGCAATTTGTTAAGTCACTTTGAATGTTTTTTGTGAAAAAAGTCTTTAAATGAGATTATAATTGAGTTGATAAGGTTTATGATAGCTAGTTATGAGCCCCTAAATCCAAGGTCTCAAATATAGGTCATAGAGATAGTGGCTGAGGAAGGGACTGTTGAAGGAGAAGAAAGTAGAATGTAGTGTAATGAGAGTTAAAGGTGGAGATCCTAATTTAGTAGGTCATTTGAATAGGCCTATAATTAAGTACACTACCATTTTTAATATAGGAGTGGGAGTTAGTAATGCCCATGGTTCTATGGAGTAATGGGGAGAGTTCTAATTTTGTAAAAGGTAAGGAAATTTTAGTAGGTATGAATAATTCAACTATGGAAAGTCAAAATGTTAGAGCGATAGTTGTTGATCCCAAACAACGTTGTATAAAAGTTGAGGCAAAAGTAGTTATATGTTCTAATATGCCTCAGATGGATTCATTTGAAGTTACAAAAATAGACCCAAAAAACTTATTACTTATGGGATTTAGATCTAGGTCTGCTAGGAATCATGAGTTTTTAAAGTTGGAATTATTATGGGTTAGGCAACCCATGATTAGTTTGAGTCTTACAAGACATTGTAAGAAGTAAAAAGCCTAAGTTCATTTTTCTTATTGAAACTCTTACTATAGGGTTAAATTAAAGTGGATTAAATCTAAGTTGGGTTTCAAAGATTTATTCACAGTTGATTGTACAGATTATAATGGTTGAGTAACTTTTCTTTTGGATAAATATGATATGGTTTCAATTTCGGAGTTTACTAAAAATTACATAGATGTTAAAGTTTATATTGATTCTTTAGGTAGTTGGAAAATAATTGATTTCTATGGTTTTTTTGAGTGATCTAAAAATAGAGAATCTTGACCACTTCTTCACCATTTTTCCACTCTTTTATTTCTTCCTTAGTATTGTGATGGGGATTTCAATGATATCCTCACTTATAAGGAAAAAATAGGGAGGGTTCCTCATCTTAATTGGTTGATTTATATATTTAGAGAAACTATCTCTCATTACGATTTATTTGAGGTTCCTATGGATAAGTTTGAGTTTACCTGGAAAAGAGGTAGAGTGTGGATCACTGGGTTCAAGAAAAATTAGATCAAGGCTTTTATTTCCTTACACATGAAGAATTTATTCAGAGAGGTGAAATGTTTTTCTTTAGAGATTACTTTTTTAGATCATCTTCTTATTTTTCTTAAAGCTCATTGGGATTCAGTTTTACTCACAAAAAGTTTCGGTTTGAGAATTCATGGCTTCAAGAGGAGGAAGTAAAAGATGTGATGTTGTGAAACTGAAGTTCCTTTATTAGCTCTATGTTTCAAGACTAAATCAACACATGTGTTATTATGTTTAAAGCTTAGGGGGAGGTCTTACATAATACCTTGCTTACAAAACTTGTTGATTGTAAAACAAGGTTATGGTTCCTTAGAGTGTGTACTGATGTGAGGTCAATTGTTGATTTTAATAAGGTTAATAATGAGTATCATGATATTCTTATTAAATCTAAAGTGTTTTGGAAGCAAAGGGACTAACAATTTTGGCTTAAGGAAGGAGATTTCAATTTAAGATACTTTCATGTGTCAAATTTAGCTAGGAAGAAGCAAAATGGTATTTTACAACTTAAGGACAAGTAAGGCATTTAGGAAATGGGTTTTAAGCATCCGAGTCATATTATGGTTAGGTATTTTGATACTCTTTTTTCCTCTCAATATTCTAGTGTTCATGAGGTTTTTTACTATGTTAATAATCATGCAATGTCAGTTCACAATAATCTTTTTGTTCGCTCATTTTAGTTGTGAAGAAGTTTGCAATGTTTTACTTAGTATGCATCTAGATAAATCTTCAAATTCGGATGATATGAATTTGGCTTTTATCAAGCTTTCTGAAAAGATACTAATGATGACATTTTTAAGTCTTGCTTTAGCTTTCTCAAAAAGGAGCATCTTCTTTTGGCCTCAATAACACTAGTATTATTCTTAAACCTAAGAAGAATAAGCTAGAAATTATGAGGGATCTATCGATCTCCCTATGCAGTGTTCTCTATAAAGTTATTTCCAAGGTTCTTGTGAATTGCTTGAGATTGGTGCTACCAAATATTGTTTTAAAGACCCAATATGCTTTTGTTCATTATAAATCTATCTTAGATATTTTCTTAATTATTTTTAAGGTTATGCATTATTTGAAGTGCAAAAGATCGAAAAGAGATGATTTTAGAGTCCTCAAAATAAACTTGAGCAAGGCTTATAATCATGTCAAGTGAGATTTTCTTAAGTCTATGATGTTGAAGATGAGGGTTGCTAAAAGTTAGGTTAACTAATTATGATGTGTGTTATCATGGTGAAGTATAATATGATTTATGATGGTAGGGAGTTTGGCCTTATTATTCCTACTTTAGTTTAAGGCAAGGCAATCCTTTATCGTCATTCCTATTTATTTTGTGTGTTAAGGGCCTTATGACTATGTTAGATAAAAGATAAGATGATAATTACATTCATGGGATTCAAGTTGCCCATGGGGCTCTTAAGATTTCTCATTTTTCTTTATTGATGATAGTTTTTTCTTTTTTCAAGTCTAAGAAATGGGAATGTAAGGTGATTAAATAGGTTCTTCGATAATATAAGATTACTCCAAGCCAAATTATTAATTTTCAAAAATCCTTCATCTTCTTTAATTCTAATGTTGATTCATTTATTATGGGGAGAATTTGTTCTTTGCTTGGTGTGACAACTATGCAAAAGCATGGCTCTTATCTTAGGCTTCTAGATCTTATGGGGAGAAAAAAGAAAGAAGTTTTAAGGTTTATTAAAGACAAGTTTGGAAAAAGGCTTCAATCTTATAAACATTGGTTCTTATCAAGAGTAAGAAAGGAGTTTTTGTTGAGGACGGTAGCCCTAACAATGCCTAATTATCCTATAGGAGTTTTTCTTATTCCTTTTTATTTATATACTAAGTTGGAAAAGATGATGAATAATTTATAACAGGATCATGGTGGATCTCATGGAAAAGGTATCAATTGGATGATATGGGATAACTTATATAATGCTAAGTATAATGGTGTTTCACTTTTAAGAAGCTCTTTAGTTGGTCACATACGAGGTGGGGCTTGTGACTTCAAGTCTTGGTTAAAATTAATTTTTTGGAGATGCTCATTACTTGTGGAAATGTCGCTATGGTTTGTTGGGCCTTATAGTTCAATCAAAATGATTTACTTGGGAAAACAAAGTCCTCAACTTCTTAATAAGTGATTTTTATGGCAATGGCTTTCCTTGATAATTGAAAACAAGCTTAGAGAAAGTGTGGATTGTTTTCTTCCCAAAGTAATGTGGATTTACTTAGCATTGCGAAGTGGAATTGTCCTTATGATGATTTCATAAATATCATTATGGATGTTGCCATGTTTAATAAGAAGAGCTCAATTGGTTTAGGTGTTGTTGCTTGAGATAGCGAGGTCAATATATGACAATAATTCCAATCAAGTTAGAGGATTATTCGAGGTCAAGGTCATCAAAGTAGTGGATATTCAAGAGGCCTTAAGTGGTATTAAGGGCATGAAATGGTCAAGGTTCATGCTGGAATCAGATTCTTAAGTTATTATCAACAACATTGTTCGATCCAAAGTGATTTATTTTAGTTTTGGTTTAGTTATTCAAGATTATAAATCTCTTGCATATAAGATTAGTGAAGTGTCTTTTACTTTTGTCAAGAGCTTTGTAAATAGTTTGGCTCATCTTCTAATAAAGGTTCTCTATTCTATGATAAATCATGTAGAATGGTTATCTTCCTCTCCTTCTTTTCTTGTTGATGTATTGTTATTTGATGTTTAGTCCAATTAATGAAGTTATTTATTTTCAAAAAAAAAAAAGTTAATCAAATGTTATAAAGGATAAGGGTTCTATGTAATTAATCCTTAAAATAATTTTGTATTTTAAAGGTATTTTTTATTAGGGTAAATTTATTATTTACTCTTCATGTTTAATGCAATTCATTCATCATGATGTTTGTTTTGAAAACTATATTAATTCATTCCTTATACTTGACTTGCCAATAATTTATGACTTTGCTTTTTTAATCAAATATCAAAAAGTAAAAATAATATTAAAAATGTATTTTTCTTTTTATACCATTTATGCTTTAGATTATAATAAAATTAGCATTAAAATTCAAGTCTTATACAAGTTTCATTTAACTTTTAAATATCAATTAAAAAATAATGATATTTCTACTTTATTTTTTATTTTTAAGAACTTGTTTTAAGGAAATAAATAAGATAAAACAATACTAAAATATAATAATTATAATTAATTATAATATGCTACAAAATTTTAATTCATTAATAAAACTATTATTTCTTGTTGTAAAAATTTTAGTTTATTTCAATTTATATATTTAATAATGGTGACATTAATATAAAAATTATATTTTAGTTATAATATATATATATATATATAACAATTATAATTATAGATATTTAATGTAATATTAAATATTAAAATGCACATTACTTTTTTTTGACCGTTACATAATAAGCATTAAATAATATTTTTACAATTTATTTATGCATATCAAAAAATGATATACATAAATACATAATAACAATTAATATATACAAGAAAAAACATAATGATAAGATTTATTCAATCATGAATGTATAGAAGAAAAAACATAATGATAAAATTTATTCAATAAATTGATAAGTAAATATCAATTTCAAACTATTAAATTTAAAATTCATAAGTGAAATAGTTAGTGTTATCATGATAATCACACAAGTAAAAATATAAATTTAAAGACTTAAATAAAAATGAAAATAAATTGAATAATTAAATCATATCAAAATTACAAAAAAGAAAAGATGATGAATGAGAGTGTTGCAAACTAAAATCAATTAGCGAATAATAAAAAAATTTTAATGAAAATAATAAAATAACAACAATCATAAATTAAAATTGTTACTATCTCTATGCTTTGTCAAATTCTATAAATTCTATAGAATTTTATGTAAATTATTTTTAGAAAATAAATTCTATAAATTCTATCATAAAAAAAATATCTTTTCCTTTTTGAGAAGATAGAAAAAGAATATTGAATATCTAATCTTCACAAACAAGAAAAAAAAATAATTTTATCATAGTTGACATGGAATATGAGAAAAAAATGATTTATAATACAATAATTGCAAAATGAAAAGGATAAACAAACTTTTGATATTTTGCAAACTTTGATCTTATATCAGAGGTGAGCATAAATTATGGATAAATGAACTGAAAAATCAAACTAAAAATATCCATATTGATATCAAATTCAATCAAATGAATAATATGTTCAATTTTGATTATGATTCGATTTTTGAGAAATTATTAAAATGTTTTAATGATATAATTGAACCTGAAAAGGAATAAATACATGAGTACACAAATTTGTAAAAGCAAATTTGGAATTTGAGAAATTATTGCAATAACATATTAAGATTCGTAATGATAATTAAATGTTTTTGATGTTGTGATTATCCAAAAAAAAAACTAAAAATATTTAAATTTGCAGAAACAGTAGAATATTTTAATGCTATTAAAGATATAAAAAAAAAAAAAAAAAAGAAAACCTATGATTATTTTCGTTTTCTTTTTCAGGGAAATGTCAAAATATGAATAAGTGCATGATGTAGTACAAAAAATTGTAACTGCATTAATAATATTAAAATATATAAACACTAGTATATATATATATAAGTGTATGATATTTTTGTTTAAAATTATAATTACAACTGAGCAAAACATTGAATAAGTGAGAAAAATTGACAAAAATAAATACATACTAGATGAACATAATTTCTTATATATATATATATATATATATATATATATATATATATATATTCTCTAATTTAGTTTTCAAATTATGATATTTTAAAGTATTATACATCCAATAATAAAATTTCTATTTAATGTATAATTATATAATTCAACTAAATTTGCTATGAATTACTTAACTAGGAAAACACAATTACAAACTTAAGGTTTACTGATATTACATTATCATGTTTTAGGAATACATTTTTTTAGTATATGTTGCGACACATTAATATATTTTTCACATTAAGTCTATTTTTATAGATTTCTTTTTTGTTTTCGTTTTTATATGCAATTAAATAAAATTTTCTCTATTTTTATTCAAAAGTTGAAATTAAAAACTTAAAAAACAACTAAATTTTTTAAACTGAAATTTATATTTTATTGTGAGAAAAATTAAAAATTATTTAAAACAACTAAAGCAATAAATGTACAAAAAAATTTTATTGTGAAAATAATTAAAAATTAGTCATGTAATTTTTGGTAATCTTAAAAATTATCTGAAAAATCACTTAACCACACAAATACAAATTATATAGGCTAATACAAGAACTTATAAAGGCACGTGGAATGTGGAAGAACGTAGTGTCTTCGCATAGGGATACCGAATCTATTCTAATAGATTACAATTACAACTCTTCTGCCATATGGAACCCACTCTAATAAAAATCTCATTTGATATTCTATATTCTATTGTTACCTTGAAAGAATTTGAGAAAGTCCGAATAAGAGATGACTCATCAATTATTCCACAAAATAGCGAAGAACAGTTAAGCCACGATACAATTAATTAGAAAGGTTATTCAATGCACAATAAATTAGAAAGATTATTCAGTGCACTTAGGATGTCAATCATATCAAAAGAGTGGAGAAATAAATCCAAAAATCTGATTTGAATCCAAGAAATTGATTCAAAAATTAAAAAATAATTAATTGAATACAATCGAGTTAAGATCATTTTTTGTACAATTTTAAAATTTTAGATCAAATTAAGATTTTAAATTTTAAAATTTATTGGATATCATATATATATATATATATATATATATATATATATATATATATATATATATATATATATATATATATATATATAAAGAGAGAGAGAGAGAGAGAGAGAGCATATCATGTTTATTATTACTAATATTATAAATTATTATTATTTGACTTAATTTTATTTTTATTACTTTTTTAAAAAAAATTTAATTATTAATTTCGTTTAAGCATGATTAATGGCTCAAATGGCTCAAGTATTATAATTTAATTAAAAATAATTTAAATTATTAAACATGAAATGGAATTAGAAATTTATATGCTCAAAATTTTGATAGCATTGTATTTATTACGTAAATAGAGATGTATTTTCATTGTATTTGAAATATTAAATTATATCGTTGATTTTTTTTTTGAACTTAACAGTTTTATCATCATTTGCGATTTGTTATTAAATTATATTCTAAAAATAATTTCATTACTTTTTTTTTATATGAAAGTTAATTTATATATTAAAGTACAATTCAAAAGATTTGGTAACTGATCCATTAAAGTCAATTATTCAATTATGTGAATGCCTGATATTGTTGGATCGACTTAAGTTTTTCTAAATCTTAATCTATCAAGAAAATAATAATATAATTGGATATCCTATTTATGCTTACCTTATCATATCACATCAAAAAAGTGAGGAACATATCAAATTAGTCAAGTTTCAATCAGATTAGCTTTAAATCAAATTAATTTTAAGTTATATTTTCTAAATAAATTTGAATCAAATTATTTTTAATTATAAATCAATTAGATTGGATTATTTGATTAGGATAAAAAATTTAGATTATTATTCGATCAGATCACTTATAGTTTTGATTTTTAAAATAAAAACTATTTTTTATTTGAAAATTTTAAAAATATTTAAATAATAACAATAAGACTAAATTTAGGTCAATTTGAGAAGGTTGAGTTTGATCAACTTTAGATTTTAATTTTTTTAACAAATTCAAGTTGATTAAGATATATTGATCCGGTGCTCAAAAAAAGATAAACAAATAATAAATAGATATATGATTGGATAAGTGGTAAACAAATTTAGTTGGGCAAGTTTTGATCATAGTATTTCAAAAATAGTTGCTTTGATTTCTAATCATTATGAGTGATATTTTTTTTAGATGAATTTTTTTAGATGAATTTGGGCAAGAGAATTTGGGTAGTGAACAAATTATATATATATATATATATAGTTGAATATTAAGTCAATTTTGAAAGTTTAGCACCTATAGTATCATTCATAATTGTGATTTTTAGTTAAAAAAATAACGTTGATAATAAAATAATTTTAAGTATTTTCATCAATTTAAATAATTTATGTTTAAGTTAAATTTTAATAAATCTTTTTTCTATCTAGTTAACCTATTAAATCCGATTAAAGTCTTTTTTGAACTTTGAATTTTCCAGTGATTTTGAATTTTAATGTAGATTAAACATTTATGACTTTAAAAATCTATCCAACTATAATTTTTAAACAAAAAACAATTATCAATGAGTCTGGCCATGTAGAATTTTTGAGAAGTTGATAGCAATGGTGATGTTATACCTGAATAATACATCAACGAAGAAACATAGAAGATATGAAAAAGAAGAATGAGCAATATTAACAAATTAAAATGCCTAGTGAGATATTAAATTATGTGTATAATAAAATGTTATTCATAACAATATGAGATGGTGAAATTAATTAAATAAGGTGAAGTACAAATAAAGTATGATGGAAAATAAAAATAAAAATGACCTATATAATAGAAAGTACATATTGATATTTAAAATTATTAAAAAATATGAAGAAGATATTTTTTAACAAACCTCATTCCAAGTCTATCACATTAAATCTCGCCAAATCATCTAAAAAATATAAATTTAATTTTAAAATTCTACTTCTAGTTTTGAAATTAATTTCATATAATTTTGATTATGATAATTAGATGAGTCTTCATACAAAAATAAATATCAAACTAAAATCTAAATCATAATAATAATAATAATAATAATAATTTGAGCAATTAAATTTGAAATAAAATGAAATAATAAAATGCGCATAGATTTACATTATCTACACAGTTAATCCAGAAATTTATAGACCGAAAACGCAAAAAAAATCCAAATGAATGTAACATATGTGAGTATGAAAGAATTCAATTTTCAAATATACATATTGGTTCGTGTTTGTAATTTGTTCACTTCTTATTGGACCAAATTAAGGCACAAATGTATAAAGGGGCACCAAAAAAAAAAAAGCAATGCACTATTT
Organism: Omphalea diandra; assembly: GCA_949677035.1. Lineage (NCBI taxonomy): Eukaryota > Viridiplantae > Streptophyta > Magnoliopsida > Malpighiales > Euphorbiaceae > Omphalea > Omphalea diandra. The sequence goes on along the minus strand of CATIWR010264171.1, from coordinate 17,823 downwards.
GATCTAGGATGACAATGGGACAAAAATTTTTCATTCTCTGTGGAGATCTGTTCCAATAATCTGAAAAATCTCCACCCTTTTTCTTTTACGGGGTGAAGGTGAGGATCACATCTCTCACCTCACGGGTCCTCACGGAGACATCCAAAATGGATCCCGTGGAGACTCAAAAAATTAAATAATTTTTATATTTGTTAGATGTATATATAAATCTTTTACATATATAATTATATATTATTGTATATTTATTAGTTTATAGCATAAATATTTTTATTTATAATTTCATAAGTTATATTTTTTAAAAATAATAGAAAAATAATAAAAATTGTCTTTAAGAGAATTTCTATGAGGTGAAAAATCTCTACGAAAGCAGAAACAGAAAGAAGATTCCTCCTTCCGCTCCTGCCCCAGGCCATTGTCATTCTTACTCTGAGCAGCTTTGGCATCTTATGGGGCTTGCTAGCCACACAAAAGGATTTTTTGTGCAACAAATTCTGTCAGTCGGTGCAAGTCCAATACATGATAAAATCATGTATATTTTTCAATACTCCTAAAGTTTATTTTAATATATTACTTAGTTTTCATATTCTTAAACATATATTATTAAATTATTTTAAAGTTCAAGATCCTTTCATTTTAAAAAAATACTTTTATCAATCCAAATTCAATATATCAACTATCAAATTTCTGTAATTTAGAAATGACTAGTACATGGTCAGCAAACGTGACCAAGATCTTCAGTGCGATCCACAATTACGACTGGGAAATAAGCTCACAATTGCGACCTTTGAATGTAAGGAAAAAAAGCTATAACGGATACCTGGAAAATCCAATTGAAGCATTTCATGTGTCCAAAAAAGCCATTTGTCAATTTAAAGATTGCAGTTGCGACTAAGAAGCAACTTTGAAATAAAAGGTCTAGACCATCACGTGATGAGAATTACTTCCCCTATTCTAGCATGATCCTAGATTATAATTGAAAAGCAGGGAGTCATTACTACAATCAATGAATTATAATGAAGCACTGCAACAGTTAGTATAAGGAACAATTATCAAATGCCACATGTCACTAGTCATTAGACACATCATGAAGTTCTTGATCATGAAATGGGTAATGTTAGTGCTAAAGGCAAATCACAATTGTGATTGAGGTGTCTCAACCATGAGGTTCTTCTGATAAGCATTGATTGTAGGATTTCCATAATTTTATTTCTCATACCTAGTTGGTGGTTATAAGTTATAAATACTCCACCAAATGACCTTAAGTATAAGAGAATAGCCATTAATTGGATACAAACTCTTGCAAATTGATTTCTCAAGGCTCTATGTCTTTATTACTATCGTACTTTTATTTATTGGGAGTGTATTGATTATATTCATTGCTTATAAAGGTTAAATGTAAGCCTTAAACACTTAGGTATAAGATTTAGAGTGAGCCTTAGTTTGGAAAAGTCTTGTAAGGTTATGAGTTAGCCTTAAACACTAATTATAAAGAAGTTGAATATAAGCCTAAACACTAAGTTAGGTATGAATTTATTAAACACCTTATAACTTTGTGAGATAATGATGTGCCTAAGTAGATAACTGGGGAATGGATGTAGGATTTGTTAACACTTGAACCGTTATAAATCCTTTGTTTGTTGATTTCTTTCTTTCTTCCTTTCATATCTTTTAATTATTCTTTAACCTCTAAATTGTAAATTTGCTACCAATTCTACCTCTTATTGGTGCACAAGGGCTAACAAGTGCTATCATAGCAAAGTCTCAAAAACTAATTTAATTGCTTGAGTAAAGATCATGACCAATGAAAGCATCCACACTCACCTCAAACTCCACTTTGATGGAATCAATTACTTATTAGAAGCATATAATGGAGGTATACTTAGATAATGACCCTATGGATATATGGGATATTATAATAGAAGAATGAAGACTACCTACCAAAATAAGGGATGGGTTTGAAGCTTATCCCAAGAGAAAAAAGGATTAAAGCTCATATGAAGACAAATGGCAAGACTAAGAGGGCAATGAAGGTATACTTAGTTCTCTCACAAGAGATGAATGTAGGAGAGTTCAACATTGTCAAAGTGCCTATGAGGTTTGCAAAACTTTAAAGAACTATCATGAAGGCACCATGTGAGTCATGTCAAAAAAGATCCACATATATGTGAGGGAGTATGAGCTCTTAATGATGAAGTAAAATGAAAGCATCACTAATATGACTAATAGGCTTCTTGCCATTGTTAATATTATAAAGAAGTTTGAGAGACATGTATCAAAGTAGGATGTCAATTTCAAGATTCTAAAAGTTTTTCCCTTAGAAAAGTTTAGAGCTAGAGTAGTTGTATAGAAGAAGCCCATGTAGACAATGAAGACACTAGTAAAATTCCAACCGAGGTCGTTATTAGAAAAGTCCTCACTTATGAAATAGTAATCAAGAAGAATGAAGAGCCAAAGAAGATGGGAGAAAAAGAAGAAAAGAAGGCTCTTACTCTCAAATCTACCATAAAGGATCAAGAAATTGAAGTAAGCACTAGTGACTCTAATGAAAGTGACAAAGAGGAAAAAGAGCTTACCATGCTATCAAAGAGGACTAAAGAGTTGATGATGAAGAAAGACAAATAAGAAACCTTAGACAAACATCATCCAACTGTAATATGGAGAAAAAGAGTGATGTGACTTGTTATGAATATGGCATGTAAGGGCACACTGAATTCGATTGTCCAAAGCTAAAGAAAAATAAGAAGAAGGAGGTGGGACAAGAAAAAAGAAAAAAAGGGCTTCAAGTCTATTGTGTGTATAACTTTTACAAGTGCAAAAATTGCTTAAGTAATACAATGATAAGTAGAGATCATTCCCACAAGAATTGTTTTGCACAAGTACCAATAAGTCTTAATTTTCCTATTATCTAGCAATTGAAATAATAAAAAAATAATAAACAAAATTGAAATTTCAAAAATAATAAAATAAATTGAAATCAAATTTAGAAAAACTCTTATGACAATGATTTCTAAGGAATTTGAGTACACCATAATACCATTCGATAAATATATGATGAGAATTGTTCTAATTAAGATTAAATTGTTCTTGAAGCTAGATTTTCCTTATTTACCTAATAATCTCTCTCACGCAAAATTAAGTCATTATTATTAAAATTATGCCTACTCTCATGGTCTAAAAAATTCAATAACAATGCATTAAGCATGAATAGTCTTTGAATATCTTTAAAAGTTAAGTCTACTTTCGTGGTGTTAATCTTCTAGATTAATATGTTAGGACTAACCCTAGACTTTCACTCTCATTTTATCTTCTAGAATCTCAAACATTACATATATATGGTCATTCATACATACAAGATCAAATAAACACAAATATATTAAATCAAGATTCCCAACATAATTGAAGCAAAAAATCACTTCATAGATTCATGAAATAAATATTGGGCTTCAACATAACCCTTAGAAGTGAAGAATTAGTTCATCCTAAACGAATAAATGAAAACTAAGAAGAAAGAATCCATTGAATTGAGTAGAAGAATTTCTAAAGAAAATTCTTGCTAAATAAAGATAATAAAAGCCCTAAGAGAGAATGACCTTCAATCTTTACAAAATCTTCATTTTATTTAGTGTAGATGTTGGATCCACTTTTTTCTCCTAAAAATTTGCTCTTTTTCTGGCTAGGAATCTTCATCTAAATAGGTTAAATCTCCTTAAAAAGCAGTCTACAACTTACATTTTTAAAATTGGATTTTGACGCCTTGCATGGGCCATGCAATAGCCTAAGCACTTATCTACTAAGCTTGAATATGTGTCTGCTGACTTGTCAACTCTACATATCTGCATGGTCCTATGCATGAGCCATGTAATAGCTCATGCAATACTACTAAAAACTACAATTTAGCTTTTTTTTAAGACATTCCTGCGTAAACATAAAAGAGACAGAAAATTAACTTATTCTAAAATAAAAATACTATAAAAATAAGAAAAACTTCGAATTTAAATCCTAAAAATATGTATTAAAATGATTCTTATCATACTTCCCCAAACATGGAGTTTGCTTGTCTTTAAGAAAAGAAATAATAAGAGAACTTTTCAAATTGTAATTACAAATATTTGGACTTAGAAAACTCCATAATAAACTAACACAATCAAACTCATAAGAAAATTTATGACATTGAAGTTCACTCTTAAAATTTTGCAAGCCATTTCAAGCATAAATGAATTAAGAAATATGCAAAACTCATAATATACCTTTTTCATTTTTGACACGATTAAAAAAATAAACATAATACAACCTAACATTGTCAAATCTCTTCCTCAAATAATGTTGTGGATAATTTCATAGACAAAAACACCTAATCAAAGATAAAAAAGGTCTTTATTGGCTTGTAATGTGGCTCGTGGAAAAATGACTTGCTAAAGAAAATGTTAAAAAAGTTCAAGCAAGAGAATTCTAAGAATTAAGTGAAATTAAAAATTTCCATATCAATTCCAAAATTTTCCAACTTATCTGAATCACATGACTCTTTTATTCGTTAGCAACAATCCCTCAAACAAACTAAATTCATCACAAAGCTTAAAAGTAAATTATGTACATAACACATCTCTCATAAATTTGTGAACTCTAAACACTTTAAGCATTAAAACTCAAAAGACTTCATAATTCTCAACTTTTCCTTCTTTTTTTTTTTTTTCTCTTTTTCTGATTTTTATCTTCACTTTTTTTTTTAAATTTCTATTTTTTTCTTTTCAAATATCAAATACTTGCACATATGCTCAAACAAGAAGGAAATTCAACTTTCTTAACAAACATAATGAAAATTCTAATGCTACTTAAAATTTTTTATTCTAAAATTCTCTTGATGGGTAGGCCATAATATGGGTTATATGGTAATAAGGTTAAGGGTACAAAGAAAAAGTCCCGTATGCACTCTTAGAATGTATTTCAAGGCTTAAAAATAGTGCACAGGATAAACAATAATAAGGTATGGAGGGGGGCTAAATGGGTTAACACAAAGATTGCCTAAATCATTTCCTTGATCAAGAAATTACTTACATCTTTTATCAAGGTTATTCAAATGTCTAAATTTTCTAATAAAATTGATCATGCATAGTTTCATTACAAGCATTCCAAAATCTAAAAATTCACAAATTATGAAATGATCACTCCCAATTTAATTCATTTTCACTTTTAGAGCAAATAATTTATCCAAAAAGAAAACAAAACATTGAAATCCTCAAATCAACAAATCAAAATTTCTTATAAATTTTAAAAATAAATCTATTTACAATATTCACAAAAAATAAAAGATTGAAAGAATTAACTCAAGTCTCATCCTTAAACTTAAATTAAACATTGTCCTTAATGTTTGAAAGGAAAATAAAATTGCAAGGACAAAAAGAAAAAAAATACTGCCCTTTCATGTGACTTAGAGTTGTCTTGGTGCTAATTCTGAATTACTATAATTGTCCATTTTCATAAAATCCATTGTCATATTTTAGTTTCCGTAACATAAGTGCTCTTGGAATAGGCCATGCACTTGGAATTAACTCCAACAACATGTTTGCAGTATATGGACAATCCAAAAAATTCTCAAGTACTTGTACATCAATATCTTAATCTGCAAAAATTTAAATAACCACAAAATGCATCCAAATCTACAAAAACATATTTACATTTACTAAAAGCACAACTATTGAATAAAATTCTCAATCTAATAATCAAATTCCTATTTTCACACATTGAGAATTACAATTGTTCATGGAATTTAATCACAACATAATTCTATAATTTTTTCACTTGTAAATCATCCACTTTATCACATTACTGTCAACAATCACAATTTAGCCATATCTCTAAAAACACATTCTCATTCAAGAAAAATATAATTAAAAATCACAAGTCAAATACCCAAAATTTTTAGAAATCTTGATGGCTATTTTTTTCAAAGTTCCCACACTTATGATTCAATAAACATAATTTTCACAAATAAAATATTTTTTTTCTCATAATTGCATCTACCAAAAATTTTAAAAAATTACTAAGCAAATTAATCTAGCAGACATAATTCATAGTAAAAATTGAAATAATTGATATCTAAAATTTTTTAACAAGTACTTCAATAAATAAACTACCATATTACCCAAACAACCAAACATCACAAAATAGGACCAAATTACTAATCCAAACCCTACAACAATTAAACACTAGAATAGTACTAAATCTAGACATGAATTAACAACATCCCTAATTTCAACACAATTGGCACTGCTTCAAAAATTAAATCAAATAAACAATATCAAAAGAAAATGAAATTGCTGCAATTGAAAGTCACTATTTTGATTTTCATTTTTGCTATTGGGATCTCATAAGTGAGAAGGTCGGTGTTTGAAGATGATGAAGAAAGTGGTGAGTTCAAGATTGGGTGCTTCGCTTAGAGGAAGGAGATTTGACAGTGATGGAGGATGTAAATAGACATCCAAAGATGATGAGCTTGGGCCTCGTGTCTATGAGAACCATTTTGAAGATGGAGAACTAACCAAAGATTTAGGTGACTTCTTTTTAGTTTTGAGCATGGAGGCTTTGGTGATGTTGGATGAGAGAGAAACGAAGGTGGTTCGGAGAAAAGAGGTAAAAGGGAATTGGGGAAAAGGGAAAGAATGGTTTGAGAACAAGGAAAAGATAGATTGAGAGGAGAATGAAGATAGGGGCATGTGGTTATGATGGCATGAGGGCTAAAGGAACGAGTTTAGGTGGGTTATTGAATAAAGATGGAATTTAAGAAAGATATATGAAGGGAATTGATGGCGTGTGTGACAGAAGGAAGGTGACGACGTGGGTGATACTTTAAAGGAGTGGGAGTGCCATTTAGGGTTTAAGGAAGAAGATAGGTGTTTAAAATTTTTATTATTCTAACTTTAGGCCCATCAATAAAAACCTATATTCCCCTTTTCAGTGTAATATCCCAACTTCATTAAAAGCTTTCTCATCATGAATGGCAGCCCATTCCATAAATTAAGATATATCCCACGAACTTAAGACCACATCCATGCTTACTAGCTTGCATCTCATTTGTGTAGACCTCATCCCTCAAGCTTTTACATGGTCCATTATATGGCCCATGCAAATCTGTTTGCAACTATTTTAATTATTTTCCTATATTGTCATTTATTAATCATGTTTCCCTTCTCTATAGTTACATCAAACTAACATCCTTATGATTAGTTCTCCCCTTTTTAACTTGTAATTAGCATAATTAAACCAAAATTAACACCAAACTAATATGAATTTAACATAAAAACAACATTCTAACTATGAATTAAATGAGCAAAATTTTTTGGAATTTTAAAAATCTACACTCAAATATGAGAATAAAATCCATACAAAACTTAAAAAAGATAAACTAAAACGATCAAAACCATTGGGTTGGCTCCTAACAAGCACTTGTTTATAGTCATTAGCTCGACTTTTTTCACATATTCTCAAGTTAGAAGTGAATTTAGGAGAACAATTTCTCCATTTTACAATGCATCATCGTAGAAAGAAGGCTTTAATTGTTGGCCATTCACTTTGAACATTTTAACACCATCTTCTTGTAACTCTATAGCTCTATAAGGTAACACTTGCACCACTTATTATCCAACTTCAAGTGAGGGCTTATAAAATTGGTAAACATGCCATAACTTATGTTTCTTCTTATATATCTAGGCATTTTCGTAAGCATTACCTTGGAATGCATATCTTAAATAAAGAGGAGGAGGTTTTGACTTTAGAATCGAAACATTTTCAATTGACGGGAAAGCCTTACCTTGTCCTAAATTCTCAAGCCTGTAATCTCTAAATAGAGGATTTCCTTTCAAAAATTGGGTTGCATTTTTATGGTCCTTACGCAATGGTGATATCCTTTGAATCAAGTAAGCTTCAAATGGATCCTTAGGATGTTTATATTAAGAAAACTCTTAAACTACCTCATGAGCATCATCCACCCTATTACAATCTTCAATGGCATATTTTATTATTTTAAAAACATTAAACTCCATTGAATCTCTAATCACATTCAAAGTTAGCTTCCAATTCTTCACATCAATTAAGGTTCCTATGGTTGCCAAGAATGGTCTTCCAAGGATTAATGACATTTCCACATCCACATCCATATCAAGCACAATGAAATCCACTGGTATAATGAACTTCCCTACTAGCATGAGAGCATTCTCCACCACTCCAATCAGGTATTTAATAGGGCAATCTGCTAATTGCATAGTAACTGTGGTTAGTTAGATCTCACCAAGATTTAATTTCCTACAAATAGAAAGAGGCATCAGACTAATACTGGCACCTAAATCACATAGTGCTATATCAAATTTGCATTGAGAAATTTGGCAAGGAATTGAGAAACTCTTTGGATCCTTAAGATTGGCTGGAAGCTTGTTTTGGATTATTACACTACATTCCTTAGAAAGAGCTATGTCTCAAATTCCTCTAAATTTCTCTTGTTTGATAAAAACTATTTAAGAAATTTTACATATTTTTGTATTTGGGCTAAAACCTCGAAAAATGGAATATTAACATGAATTTGCTTGAAAATCTCTAAGAACTTAGCATATTGCTTGTCCAACTTGAGTTTTTGCAATCGTTAAGGAAAAAATAGGTGGAAATAAGGTTTTACTAGTGGAAGCTTGCTTCCTTCTTCCTTCTTAGCTTCCATCACATTGTCTTTCTTATGTGGATTGAATTTTGGGGTTGTTTCTTCACTTTCTTTGATTGAGATTTTAGGAATTTTAAGGGTTATTTTCTTCCATTCCTCTGTATGCTTGTGTGAGGGGTCGGATATCTCCATACCATTTCTTAAAATAATTGCCTTACATTATTCTCTTGGGTTAATTTTAGTTTAGCTAGGTAGTGTAACTTGCATTCTTGCATTGATAGTGTTAGCCAATTGCCCAATTTGCATCTCCAAATATCGATTGTGTTCCTCAATTTGGTTCACCCTTAATTCAAGCTTATTTATCTTATCTAGCTTTGTCTCCACATTCTCAAATTTCTCAATCAAAAATTTTTATATATATCCCTTGATTACTTATCTTGTTAGATTAGTTGAGTGATGAAAACTTCACTTTGTTGCCTTTGAGGAAAACTAGAAGAATGAAAAGGCTTAGCTTGATTGTCTTGGTTACTCTATGAAAAGTTGAGATGATTTCTCAAATTGAGATTGTAAGTGTTGGAATATGGAATGTTGGGCTACCTATTAAAGTGGGAAAAATATTATACATGCTCGATCAAATTTTGAGCAAAAGGACTCACTAATTGGCATTCAGTTCCCATATGTGCTCTTTCATACCATTAACAAGTCAGTGGTGGGGTATTAATAGCATGCAGACTCACACTTTCAAACTTCTTTGCAAAAACATCCATATTGGCATTTAACATGGTATAAGCATCAATGTTATGAACACACGTAACCCTTTTGTTGATCCCCTTTTCATTTGCCCATTGATAGTTGTTTGAGGCCATCTCTTTCAATAATGCATATGCTTCATTGATTGACTTTCCCATAAATGCACCTCTTGCTACAACATTTATAGTGATGCATACTGAATGGTTAAGGCCATTATTGAAGGTTTGGATGCAAGTTTAAATTTTGATCCATTAAAGTGCTTAAAGTCCCCTTTTTTTTTTTTTTTTTTTATCTTGTTCATGCCAAGCTTTATTGGTTCCTTAGAGGCTTCCTAGCCATCCATTTAAAGGTCATACAAATTTTTGGCAGTTATTATCATTGACAAGTCTTTTATGGCTCATGATGTAACTCTTTTGGTCTATTGTTAAAACATTTTCACTTATCGACCCCTGTATGTAACTAGTATCTCTTATTAGCTGATAACCTTCATCGAGATATGAATTGTCCAATGTCCTTCATCTTTATCAACCCTAAGGGGATTGCCTATGCCTATTTATTAAAGTTCTCATTAGATTATCTTTGTTGAAGTTGTCTTATCTTTCTTTAGTCTAATTTGCCTCCATAATTGATAACATCAAGTATTTCACCAAATTCTATAGTTGATTGGCTTTCCTTCCTTTTGGGATGTTTGTAGTTGAGTTAAGAGATGCATCAAGTTACATTTCAGAGCTCTAAAATATGCACTAGACTAAGGCTCGAGGTCTTTCTATTTATGTGGATCATTATTCATATTTTGAAGTCTCCTTCCCTAGTCGAGTGTTTATCCATGTGGGCTCTTTTATCTCCTTGGCTAGTATGTTCCATTTAAAAGGCTTCACATATGATCTCTCTCCCCTCATGTTTACTCTATCATCTTGTCTTGTCTCTATCTTTACAATTGTTATAGTCCTTTCTTCCTTGCTTTTTCTCTCATAAGGCTTGAACCATTCTCTTTACTTTTTCTTGTTGCTTTATGGCATAAAATCTCAACCACCTTTTTTCCTATCTTAGCTTTATTATGTGACATATTTGGAAAATGATGTAATAATAAAGGAATGGATATAATGGGTAAGAAATAGTAAAATCCAAACATTGAGGATACTAAAAAGGATATAATGATCCATTAAAACTTTGCTAATTCACATATTATCCTTACCTACCCCTAGGAATGCAAAAGTCATAACAATAATGCCTTTAATGAATTCCTTATGATCCCTATAGTCTAATCTTTTACACCTTATTATCTTGAGGTTGGCCATCTTTATTTATTTTGCCCATTATCCCTTGTGCCATATTTATTCTTCTTTACTCAATTCTAAGCTCTAACATATGCATTCTTCTTCTTAGCATGATTCTTATTTTTAGGAGAAGGAGGGAGCATGCACAAAATAAGATAGTGTATATACTAAATTCCCAAGAATATTGTAGAGGTATATAGTAGTTAGATTCATCAACACCTTTTCTATCATTCAGCTCAAGTCTAATACAACAACTATGGCAATATGTTGGGAATGGTGGATGGACACTACTCAGACATTTCCATATTTCTACTGGAGAGATTACTGCCAACCTGATAACCCAATATTTTTTCAATAACTACTAACCTTACTTGTTCAAAAGGCCTTGTCCCATTTGAGTAATCTCTATACACTCTTATTATATCCCTTAGAGAAGGAGTACATTATTTAGTTGCCTAAGTTCATGCTTCAATTAAAGTCTCTAAAAACATTTTGTTATGACACCTCATATAGGATGACAACTAATAATTAAAGAGGTTAAGATTGATCAGTTAGCTCGATGCTTTCCATCCATCTACTTAGCACAATACTTGTTCTTTGATGCTTTGAATACTTGTATTTAGGCTTTTGCCACCTTAAGGGAACTTAGTTGTCATATTTTGGTTTAAATAGGATAGTGCCATTTCTCTTACACTGCTAGATGGATATGGCTATGCATGGATTAGCAACTATTAGTAGTTACTTGGGGATCAGAGTGGTATGATTCAATCCTTACTATCATCATCTTGCATGTATTGCCTTCCTTTTTGCCCTACTCCCTCTCTCTTCTTAGTATGGACATGTAAACATGACTTATTGTTTGACATGATCATTGTAGCCCTTAATGTTGTCTATAATTTTTGTGCTTTATACTTAAGGTAGACACTCGAAGGAGTTGAAACTCATAATTTGCATCTTTATTAGATATGATTGGAGACCTTAGCTCTTGATATGGTAAAGGGCCTAGAAAGAAGCAAAACATGTATTTATTCATTAAAAATTATTCATATGCACATACTTAGGTTTCCTCGCTTATTTGCTCCCTTTGCAAGTGGGGATTATAATATAAGGTGAGTCTAATGCATGTCGCATTTACATGTTTACTTTTGATGAGCATTAGGACAAAGTAGCACTTTTGGTGGGTCCAAATAGGCATGAGACCATCTCCAAGTGGAAAGGAGATCCAGCTAGCCATAGACTACTGAAGGATCCATCAATGCTAATGGACTAGGTTAGAGGTTTGAAGGGTGTTAAGCTTACTTATGCTTTGGACTATAGTTTTATACTGCCAGGGCACATAAGTGGGGTTCATGGAACAATAAATTCTCGATAAGGCCATAAGAGGTTGGCCTACAATATTCAGGCCTTAAAGGGTGTAACTTTATGGTTTTATCTTTCACCTATCATTAGATTTCTTCTGTACATCATTCTTTGAGAGATTCCAATAATTCTTACCATTTATTGCCTTACTTTTAGTCTATCTAGGCAAACTACATAACTCAGTCTGACATTAGCACCACCCATCTAGTGTCCTTTATCTTAAGATTATCAAATATATAAACTATTCCTTGATTAGGAGGCGCTACCCCTTGTACAAACTCTAATATTTTGTATGCCAGTTTTCTATAACATAATTGAGCAATTGGGATACAACCTTGATATTGTGAAGGATCCTTTTCTTAGGATACCTCATGAAACCTTTGTTGTCTATGTGAGCACCTCTCTTTCATTCTTTTAACCTCATACTTGCTACTCATAGTCTTTTACATTATGGTAGCTAGAGAGCACATTGTCAGAGTTATACAGACTAACTATGTAGGAAGTTGTAGAGTCTTATAAATTTAGGAGCTTCTATATATCCAAGATGCTGGTAATGACTCATGCTTAACATTCCTTAAGGGCATATCCTTTTGATGCCTTATGCTTTGATGATGGTGATGGCTCTTGCTACAATTGTTGATCTTATTTGTTGTCTTCAGTGACTTTATTAAGGACTTCTTAACTTTTCATGGTAGCATCCTTAAAAAGAAATGAAATAGACTATGCTAGTTTTAATAAAAGACTTTATTATATAATTACCTTGATAAGTGAGAATCTTGCTTTAGCTATCTAGGTAGTTTCGGGCTGAATTACACCATGAACCTTATTTGTGTCATCTTTTCATGCTTTTAAAAGCTAATGATCCCCTATTGTGAATGTTTCCTTACCCATGGACTATCTAAAAGGAAAAATCATGAAAATAAAATTGGGTATATACCCTAACATAGCATACAATGCTCGATGCATGAATGATGGTGTAATGCATAATGCTTAGAATATATAAACAAAACAATATTACTCAGGGGCACTACATAACTTGGCCAAGTAAGGATGTCAAAAACCTTAGAAACTTTAAAAGTCAAATGAAACACATGATAAAGCCTTAGTATCACTGGCAATTTGTTGAAGCTAGCACCCTCGCCTTCAAATTCAAATCCATGCGAAATTGAGCTCTCTTTAGTATCTAACACCTGCTAGACTTAGAGGAATGCTCTAATGCATGCACAAACATGGATCTTTGGGTTTCTAAATATGTGTAAAAGCTCAATGGTAGATATCTATTTTCCCTTTTTATTTTTCTTCTATATATATTTTTACACCTTAACTTTTGCCTATGTCGCCCTTTCGGGTTTTCAACTTAGTGGGCTACTTTAACTTTTGCCTAGGCCACCCTTACGAGTTTTTAACTTAGTGAGCTTTCATTCATTTTTTTCTTCTTCTTATTTTACTATTTTTCCTTTTTTTTTTACTAAAGTTTTTACTTAAGTCACCTTTTTAGGTTTTCGACTTGGCAAGCTTCTTCACTTTTTTTCTTTTTTAAAGAGGGGTAGTTTGATCATTATCATGCGTGTTGACACAATAATTCCATGCCCTCATTCATTCAAAGCAAATGTAGCTATGACACATATGGTAGCAAAATATGATGTTTGTTATTAGCTCGCCCTATCAAGTTTTCTAACGAAATATTTTTCAACTATCTTTTTACTTTCTCCCTAACTTTTGCCTAGATGGCCTTTTTAAAATTTTCCACCTAGAAAGATTTTTTTCTTTTTTTTTTGTTTCTTTGTTATTGTTTTTTTTTAACATCACAAGAGGGTTTTATAAGCTATTATCTCTCCACCTTTTTTTTTTTAAGATGATTTTCTCTCTTAGGTTTCTTTGGTTGCCCCTAGGTAATCTTCATTTGAGTTTTCTTTTGGTATCATTCTATAAGGCACTCAAGATTCTCTAACCTTTTTCTCTTATGGACATTTTTTTTCCTTCTTCTGTCGTTTGGTCTCTTCATAAAATTAAGGGATGGATCATTAGGTTAGGAAACTCCATTTTATTTCTCAAGTACAATATTGTTAAACCTTCCCTTATCTTCCTTACTTACATGGGCCATCTTTTGAGATCTACCCTTCTTCACACATCTTTTTTTCTCATTCTTCCACTTAAATATCTCCTATTGTCCTCTTATCATTTTCTCCTCTTGTACCAAGGAAAACCTAGTGCTTATCATGGCTTTTTACACCATGTTGCCTCTCTCTTTTTGATCTCACCTTTCTACTTACACTCTTTTCTTCTTACATGTTTGTTCCCCATATTCCTTTCTTTAGTATAACTTTTCACTCTTGTTTCCTTCTTTCTTAGATCCTATTGGCTCTTTTTCTTTTTCTTATTTTCTTTTTTCTTCTTCTTCTTCTTTTTCTTTTTCTTCTTCTTCTTCTTCTCTCTCTCTCTCTCTCTCTCTCTCTCGCTCTCTCTTTCTTATCTCGTAGGAGGGAACATAAAATGTTAGGGAGATTGTTTTCTAGATCGTAGGCTATAAGATAGTTGTTCTTACATCATTTTTCTTTTTCGTAAATACCTACCTCTTGTGATGTTCATATTTTTTTCCTCCCTTTATTTTCACTTTTTATTCTCTCTTTCATACTAAGCATTTCATTATGCCACTAAATATGTCAATAATCACATTTGGATTAAACAAGCAAAAACATGAAATTAAAAGCATCATCGTTCATTAAAATGACCAACCTATGCAAATGTCTATAGCTAAAATAAGATAGGTTGAGCTAAGAAAGAAAAATGAAACTCAAAACTATGTCTTCTACTAAGTTATCATGGTTCTTTTTATGGGTTTGGTAACTTTCCACTTTGAAAAAGGTCATGGATAGTGTTCTTCAAGCACTAACACTGACTGATGTAATTTCCCATGGTCTGGTGAAGGCTACATCCTTAAGTTAAGGTGAGGAATGATGGAGTAGCTTGTGCTTCTCATGTAGTGTAAACCCTTCTTCCTTCGACTTTTCCCATACTTGAGATAAAGGTTAGCTAAGTAGTAAGTTATTCTTAGGTTTCATTCCTTCTCATATATGGATTAGGCCTTTTGTACTAAAGTCTTCTTTTAGTAACTCTTGGATGGTAATGTCCATATCTTTATCCTTTATGAGTTTTAGTGCATGATGCTTAGGCAGTAGTAATACTTCCTCTTTAAAATCCTTAAGGGCCTTATCTAAAAATAGGCTCGGAGGAATGAACTCTTGCTTATGATCTTGGCTCGGATGGCCATCAAGTATCACCTATGAATTACTAAGGCCTTAGATTTTATGACAAAGCCTTTGACACTCATTTATGTGATGATACACACCTTAGTGGAAAACACAGAAGGCATTGGCATTATAATTCTTAGACAATAGAGTTAATAGGGGCATAGGGGCTAGAGGATGTAAAATCCCTTCCATTTAGAGTTTTTCTAAGGCTTTGGATAATGATACTACATGCTTAGAAAATCCCCGAGAGCCCTTGTCAGTTGCTTCCTTTTTCTTGCATTGGGCTTGTAATTGCTTATGATGTAGAGGTTACTTAGAATGTGCTCCTTCTCTTTTTTTGGTAATAGTTGAACTCTTAATAATAATTCTCCTAAGCCTTTTTTAACTAGGTTTGGCATAAGAGGTTGCTTTTTGATAGGCTAAGAGTGATCCTTCCACTTTTAGGCTTGAAGAGGTATCAACTAATAACTAGCTAGAAGAAATCGAGAATTGACTTTAAGAGGAGTTGAGACTTGTTTTGAGCTCAGTGCTAGGGTGATCGATCAGGAATACAAAGTTTGTTAGTTTCCCAAAATCAATGGTATCTTAGATTTCATGCTTGAGACACTTGCATGTGTTAGTGTTATGACCATAAGTTTAGTGAAAACTACAAAAGGCATATGGAATAAAACCCCTAGGTAATAGGTTTGGCAAAGGTTCAAGATCAAGTGGTTTGAGCATCCCTTTCTTCTTTAGCCCCTCAAATATTTCAAATAATGGTTGATTCATGTTAGCAAAAGGTATTGCACTTCCTAACTTCCTTTTCAGGCTCATCTCCTTTAGCTTTATATACATGTGATTCCATTTCCCTATTAGTTGGTTTTTCTAGTCCCAAACCATCATTCAAGATCTATTTGATCATCCTTCTCAGATTCTTATCCATGTATGATGCACTACCAGTTCTACCTCAATCTTTATCATGTCTTTAATCCTTCCCTCAAGTTCTTGGAGTTTCAACTCTCCCATCTTGACTAAGTTTTATGGTGCTTGTGAGTTGTCTTGCTTTATTTGAGTTATAAGAATTCAAAGCAATAAATCAAATGATGATGTTATAATGCCAAACAAATGAATGTATGCATGAATGTCAATGATACATAGGGAAAAAGTAAACATATCACCTTCCAACCTTATTTCTCTCACATATGTAGGTATAAGGGCTCTTCCTAGGATAAGTGGTCAATTCAAATACCAACAGGGGGTATTAAACTTGGAAGTCCCTTGCACCAACCAAAGTTGATGGTGAGTTAAAAAGTGATGGAGTATGGTTATACTCTAAGTACACATCTTGAAAGGGAAATATTTTGTAAAGAAAATGGGTATGTTCTATAGCTTGATGGTAATAACTTGAAAATTATGTGCCTAGATGAGTTATAAGACCCGCAATATATCAAAAAAATGCTAATTTTTATGTACTGCATGCTAACTAATTCATTTTATGTCAAATATCCTTCATTTTGAGCTTCAACGGGGCACTTTTTTAAAATAGTGTAAAAATGTGCACTTAAGATATGACCAGAATTCCATAACTCCTAATCTTAATCCACTACTCGGTTAAAATTCAAACATTTAGGGACCTATTCCATTGTTCTAAGGTTCCCACATGTCGCTTAAAGGTTTAAAAAGATTGTTAGAGTAGATGGCTCCCACAGGCTTGGGGGATGATTATCATGTACCCTTTATTTGACATACTTAAAGGTACTTAGCTTATGAGTGATGAATCATCCTCACCATCTTCTAAGACTAATGTAGTTTAAGTCTCAAGCTTGGAGAACCCATTAGTTAACTAAAGGGCACCTAGGGTATGTGGTAAAGTGTTGAGGCTATATGAATGCAAAAAGAACTTGATTAATAAAGGAAAAACATAATTATGAACCAAAGATTCATGAAGTTAACTCCATTAGTCCTTAGTGGAGTTGCCATTGTGAGTGCCTCAAAGTTTGCAATTTTGCGCTTGAATGAGTGGAATCTTACTTGCGACTCTTACTTTTATTGATCATAAAGAGATTGAGAGGATGAGGGTCATACATTGGTAATAACCCTTAGTCATGACACACAATTTTGATTAATGGGGGGGGATCTTTAAGGATACATGTGAGATAGAAGCCCTTTTTCCAAAGTAGTGGTTAATAGGGGACCAAGGTGGAATGATCCATTGGTATGATCCCTAGGTAAAATATGAGTGGCCACTTGACTTTGGTCGAGACAAGAATTTGAGCAAGGACAAATTATGTGTAACATCCCTATCCTTACTCATTGGCATTATCATATGAATATATTCATTGCACAAATGATATGAAATATCACATGAACATATGCACAGGATAAATAATCATTTAGACATGTGAATTGTAAAAACACGACAATGATAATTACACCGTTGCATTTGGGATGCTTGAACATATATGCAGTGTTTGCATAGTTATATGACAAATTATTTCATGTTGTGTGCTTATTATAACATCATAAATAATGGTGTTTGTGAGCTCATCTAAAAGTATAAAGAGCA